>BGNK01002945.1:0-56744 GCA_003297005.1 Symbiodinium sp. clade A Y106
TTGTAATCGTACTTCGCTATCGTACCTGAACTTGTACTCGTAGTTTACTATCGTACCTGACACCGTAAATAAAAATGTTTTGGGACGCATCCAAGGGTAGCCATGTAGAACATCATAAGGTTATGCATGTCTGCAAGCTCGGGCTACAATGACAAGTGGCCTTCCTGCTAAATGAGTTCAACTCCGCCAGCATGGCAGAAACAGCGGGTGATTGTTGTGGCACTGAACTTGCTGCACTTGGCGCAAAGCATCCCAAAGAAGAACCTCGCTGGCCTCCGCCTCCTCGCCCCCTCGCAGAGGCGACAGCGTGCCTCGCAGGTCAAGGAGCTTGGAGTTCGTGCCGCTGCGGGACAGTCCGAGTCCAACTGCGATGGGCGCCTGAACCTCTCGAGGGATCGCCTGGCCTCCGCGCCGGAGACCTCAGTTCACAAGTCTGTCGTCCGGAAGCCTGCAATCTTTGGCATGTTCATCCACAGCCTACAACTGCGGCCGTTCAATTGCTCAACCCTGCCGTCCACCGAAACGCCTTACGCCCGCTCTACCAAGTGGGCATGGCCGTTGCTATACTCAGCGACTTCGCGACCGGACGAGGGTTGAACGGGAGCTGCCCACGACGTCTCATGCTGGGGGGACGGCGGGGTTGCCCTGGCCAGATTCATGCGGAGGTCCTGGCATAGGCAGACTACGCAACATTCTGGAAACAACTGCGCCCTTCTGCAGGACATGACGAGGGGATGGCAACATGCTTTGCTCCTCGATCTCGCGGCGCACCGAGACTAGCTCAGAGGCCTGGACATCCTGCATTTCGTAAGCCTCGAAGAAACAGATTTTTTCCGAACATTCCAGGGCTCAATGTCCTCTCCACCAGGCCTTGGCCAACTCTGCATGCAGCTGTGGCAGCTGCTGTAAAACCGCTGCCTTGCTGAAGACTCACAAACCGAGGAACAGCAACTATCGCACGGAGGATCCGGGAAAGCTCAACGAGATAGAAGAACTCCTGACCCGAAAGCTCTTACCGGCCAAGTAGCCATGTCCATCCGCTCTTCACTCGTCTCCGCCCCTGCCATGAAGCAAGTGCTGCACAAAGCCCGTCGAATGCTGCCACTTCGTGTGCGCACTAACAAACGAGTAATATGCGTCTTATAACTGAGCAAAACTCCCTTCGCACTCCGGGCTTTGTGAAGTACGGATTGCAGTTGGCCTTAACGTCGCGAAGCTGGCGCTATTGAGCCACCCCACAATTGCCGCATCCCAGCACCACCCGGTACAATCGGATTCTGCTGCACTTTTGCGTTTGGCGACTTGAGGGTGCTTGGTCGTCCTAAAGTTCCGTTCCTGTCTCCATGCTGCATTCGCCTTGCATGCTGCCTCGAGTTCAAGACCAGCATTTTGTCCTGGGAGTCTCTTCAAGAAACCGAGACCGAGAAGGCACTCTCAGCGGATCCTCCTGGATGGTATTCACTACGGTCGAGGGTAAAAAGCTTCTTTAGATTAGCAAGTAGTTTATTTTTTGAGGCAGGTCGTTTATAAAAATCACTTGTCACTGAGGGAATTAGATTCACAGGTACTTTGAGTAGCAGTAGGTTGAACGGCTTTGCGGTAAATGAGATGACCTTCGGATCTTGCTTCGGGACATGTTTCGATCAACGTGAAGCGGACGAGCACTGAAAAGATATGAGTAGCCTCTGTCAGTTGGCTTTGAATTTCTTTCGCCCGATTGTTTGGCCACTTTGGAAAGTCCTCCTCTGAGGTTTCTCGGCTGCAAGGCCTGTCGACCTTCTGCATCCACGGCGACAGTAACACCAAACGGACCAAACTGCATCGAGACTGGAAGAGCTCCATAATTATGCGGCCCCAATGGACAGATACTACCGCTTCTGTCTTCTTCGGACCTCGAAATCGCAAGTCGCTTGCCAAAAACGTGCCGTTCGGGACCAGTGCTCGCTGATGTGGCTGAGGAAAGCTGCTTCCTTGAGCATCGAAAGATGCTCCCAGCCATCGAGCCACAAGAGCAGTCTTAGGCTGGCACCACATAGGAAGGGATGCAGCCTTCAGAACAGAGAAGATGAGTCTGTGCGACAGTCGCTCAAAGCCCCGTCCAGCACCTCCTGTGTGCCGTGCGCTTCGTGCCAAGGCCCTGCCACAGCAAGGTGCAAGCTGCTTTCATTGCCGTGGAGAGTCTTTGCTCGCCTGGCGTGGCCTTTAGGACCGGGATGGAGCTCTGGGCCGTCTGGGCCTGTCAGATGCTACATCTTCTTTGGCCGCTTCCCTCGCCTTGAAGGTTGCGCCTGCCAGGGGTCCAGGTCGCCCACTTCTCCCCACGGCTGGTCACGTAGCGCAACCTGGCGACACACCATGGCACCAAAACATGGGTAATTACGTCAAGTTAGCAAATCACCTATGTCCGACGTCCCTAGCCTATCCACGGCTGTTATCCAACTGAAAAAGCAAACATCGAAGGTGTGGCAGAAGCTTATCTGCTTCAGCAGTTGCAGCTACATGTGAGTTCCGAGATACTTTAGCGATTTTGCACTGCGGAAGGTCTTCACAGATAGACTGAAGGGTGGCCTCGTCGTAAATTTCTCTCATGACCTGCTCCCAGTCAGCAAAGCAGCAAGTTGCGCTGGTCCAGTTGTGACAGCTTGCTCCAAAAAACCTGGAGCAATGAAGCCTGCCTCCAGTCGCTGCGAAAAGTCTGGCAAAGTCCAAGTTGCAACCACTTCGGCCCTGATCAACGGGCAGTGCTGGCGACGACAAACCGCACGCACGCACGCACACGCGCACACACACACAAGAAAAAACTTCAGCTAGAAGTTACCTCGCAGTAGCGAGTGCCAGAGGTCAAGAGATGTGATGACTCCGAAGACACGGCTTTTTCCGGCGACTTGCCTTTCTTCCCCATTGCAGCCACCATTGTCTTCATCGAAGTGTCCCTGGCCTCTCAGTGCTTTCAAGCTATCATCGTGCTTTGTGTTCTTCTCTTCACGGCAAGATGGACAGATGGCTGATACTCATCGCACCTGGCAGTCGGCGCTGGCACAGAAGAGAGACGACCAGCGTGGTCGCCTGCTTTGAAAGAAAACCCTGAAATCGAGCTGGCAACCGCAACAAGGAACCTTGCAGAGGACGAGCCCTGGAACCCGTGAGGCCTCTGAGCTGTTCAGGGGATCCATCAAACGATGCCCCTGCTCACAGAGGGAGAGAGCATCCGCACATTGTCACATCTCCAGGCAATCTACAGTCTTCTCCTCGATCCTGTCTTCGAGACTCGAAGCGATTCGACGATCACGCCAATGCACCCACAGGACACTGCACTGCGTCATCAGCGGGCCTTGAAGGAAAACTCCTGACTGTCCCCTCTGAGTTCCTTCGTGAGCTCGTTTGCCTGGCAGAAGAGGGAACCCTACCAAGTACCATGCCATGCCAGCGGCACGTCCGGACTGAGATGCCGAGAGCCTCATCCACAGCAAGCTTCAAGTCCTTCAAGCCGCCAAGGACCTCCACGAAGCCATGCCAACGCCTTTTCCGCATCCATTCCTCCTGCCTGTGCAGCTCGGTCTGCGCCCAAGCGCTCTTTAAGCTGCTCGGCGTCCTGATGTAAGGCAGTTCCTGAGATCAGTCTTGGAGATTAGATCAAGGCACCAGCCTTGGGGAAGGTCAAGCCATAGGTCGTCTCGATAGCGAGGGTGTCCTGAAGGCACAGAGGCGAAGCTCTGAGCCCACCTCCACCGGCGGCCCAGAGCCTCTGGGCGTGGCCCCAGTCGCCGGTCGTTTTCCGAGGCGCACTCAGCTAAAAAGCTTTGCAAAGCGCCAGCCGCCAGCACATGCCAGAAAAAGCGAGTCAGCTCAGCGCACGGCGGCCGGGATGAGAACTCTGAAGAAGTGTGCCCATCCAACCTCATGACTGAGTCGATCCCGGGCTGCATGTGAGAAAGGTATGGGAAATTACGAGCATGCTGCATGCCATATGAGCCTGTGCAGCATGCTGCATGCCATATAAGTCATATAAGCATGTGCCGGAGTGTGCGAATGCACACGATGAGTTGTGTTTCTGCCAAGGCTTTCAGAGAATGCTACCATGCTGAGCTTTCAGCTCGCAGAACATCCCCACTTCGAAGCGCCAGTGTAGCCTGCATCAGACGAAGAGCAGCCTTCTGCAAAACGCACAAAAAATGCAAATCCAGACATGCATGAATGCTTCCCTTCGTTGGGAAAACTTCTTCGCCGTTTCGAGTGCCGTACCTTCGGGCATCTTCGTTGCTGTAGGAACCCTGCTCCGTTCTTGCAGCTTGTGTTTACACATCGTTTTGACGATGCTTTGTCTGCCCGCACAGCAGCCGCGCCGTCCCATCCCATCCACTTCATGAACCAGGAGCATGGACAAAGCGGCGTTGCCTCCACTGTCTGGCCGTTGACCAACAGCGGGCCTGCATGCTTGAAGAGGCTCCTCGATATTCGGCAGGACTCGGAGCAAATCATGGCAATGATCGTTGCACTTATCTGTGTTCTTTGCAGAAATCCGTTGTCTACACACTGCACCATTACCTTGCCACTAACCTGCGGCGGTCTCCCTGGTCTCAGAGCGCCTCGCGAGACCAGGCGCCAACTCGTGCCGGACTTTGCTTCGACTCACAACTTCATTGAGTCCACAATTTAGGCATGCAGAACTGTGCTACGGGACTGCGGTACAGATACTCAGCGATGTATTTGAGGTGCCAGACTGTCGGTCCACCTGTTCCGCCATTCTGCCCCGACACTTTCCAAGCCCCAGCCCGGGCTAGACATGTGAGGCCTTCTCTTCAAGGCTACCGTGCAGCAAACCGGAAAAGCAATGAATAAATTGCTTTTTCGGTTTGCTGCACGGTAGCCTTGAATAAAGCTGAAGACACCATGCAGCTCAGGTCAGCCCGTCCTTCTCCTCGCGATCAGGCCATCCTCAGTTAAGACACGCTCCAACATGCAAAGCACGGTCGTGTCTCTCATTATCTGCCTTCTTCGCCGTGTGGCCCACGAGCTGCGGAACAACCTCATACCGCGTGCTGACAAGCCCGGGCATCTGCCAAACTATGTCTGCTTGCCTGCTTAGCTGTCTGTTTTCCTTTCTTCCTTCCGGTCCAAAGCTCTGCCCTTAGCCTGCCTGTCCTACCTTTTTTTGCTCCTCTTAATGTACATTATCATGCACCACCCTGCTTGCTCTCTCGTTGTTGTTTTCTCTCTCTCGCTCTCTCTCTTCCTCCCGTTGGGGAAAGGTCTGCGAGCAGACCCGTGCCCAGGCACCCCTTTCCTCCTTTGTGGTGGAATAGCTCGCTCTCTCTCGCTCTCTCTCTCTTGCCTGCTTGCTTGCAAAGCGTGTGGGTTGGAGGCTGAGACTGAGAACGCGCTACGCTGGGTGTCCGAGTCCGGTTGGCTCTCTCTCTCTCTCTCTCTCTCTTTCCCTCGCTTTCGTTCGCAAGGATAAGAGGAGGGGGGTGAGACCCTGCCTCTGCACTCAAGGCACCCCCCATATTGTCCCCCTCCCTCTCTCTCTATTCTCTCTCTCTTTGCTTCGCTTGGGGTGTAGGACGGGGGCAATCCCCCCGCCCAGCGCAGTTCGCCCTACCCCGTCCAACATTTTGTGGGACAGGCTCGGACTTTACAGAAACATGCACCCCCCCGGTTTGAAGGTGTGCCCTCTCGTCGAGGGGGTTAAGTGGCCGGTATCCCTCGCTCCAACAGCTCAACAACTGCAGACAGTACAACCCCCCAATACCTGGGCCACTTTCAAGCAGTCTCTCTCTCTCTCTCTTTCTCCCTCTCTCTCTCTCTCTCTCTCTACCCTCTCTCTTCTTCAGCACAGACAAAGAGCCATTCGATCCAGCGAGCGGCCGCGGTCATCACATCTAGTGCTTCCCCGAGGGCCCCTTTTCTTGTGCAAACACGGCTTGGTTCCAGGTCCCGTAATCACTGCACAACACTCACGAACATTGACAGCACCCAATTTTGAGTCGCATCCATGTTCAGTATGATCTGCCTGCCCTGAGGCCACCACTGTTGTGCTGCCATCCTCCCTCGACATGAGGTCTCGCGGAAAGCTCATGCTACGGCTCTCGGTCTTCTCTCTCTCCTCTCAGGCCAAGGCAACCAGAGCTCTCAGCGACCAAGGTCCGCGCTTCGAGTCGACTGGCCTGCACACCTTGCGCAAGTCGACTAACCAATGCAACATAGGTACGATCGGCATAGCAAAGGCGCGACAGAGGTTGGCTCCCGCGATGACACGCCGCACGCATGATGCAGTTTAGACTTACCAATGAGCTCTGAATGGTGATCGGATCCCGAAGGCCCGAAGGAGTGCACGCATCAACTCGATCGAGGCCGGCACATCGCAAAGAGCAGACCTCTGGTTGAACTCCCAGTCCGTCCACACAAATCTCGCAGCCCGGATTGCTGCCAATGTGCAACTGCTCCTTGCGAGGAGGATCTCAGGAGACGGGTTCACTGACACCGCTGGGATCCGGTCCCCTGGAAGGAGCGTCCAGGTGAGGCAGCCGGACAGGAGGGGATCTTTGGAGACGTTCACCACGTAGATGCGGCCATCGCTGACCTTCGTCAAGACAGGGGCAAAGCCAAAGCGCCCCCCAAGGCGGCGAGCTTTGGGCTTTGAAGGCTTTGGGTTGCTGGCCGCGGGCCTTCTGCTCCCAGGGCTCAGCCACTCGGAGCCCGAGCCTTCGCAAGCTCCGCTGACCTCAGCTCTTTCAAGACGAAGCCTGAGCCGCCTGAGCCCTAAGCCGATCATCTCTCATGCTATACAGGCAAAGGCGTTGCTGCTCTGCCGTGGCATTCCTCTCCTGCCCAAGCACGTGAACATGGGGTGCAGTATGGCCTGCGGTCTACGAACCCTGCCAGTGAAGGTGAGTTGATGGCGAGATATAACCAGAAAGCCAAAAACAAATGAGGGTCTTTGCCGCGCCGGCAGGCGCAGCCGGTGGAAATAGTGATTAAGTACCGTTTCTTCCGACGCCGTTCGCAAGCATGCAGCAAATCTCCTGTGACGCATGGGCTCAAAGAAGCGTCCAACCAATTATCAGGAAAACGAAGTCAGGATTACATTTTGAAAAAAAATTTACGTGAACGTGTATGAACTGACTGAAAATCAGTGTACGGGGTCAGCACCAGACAGGACCGATTCAAGCCTGGAGCTCTTCGTGGGAGGCTGAATATTCTTCCTGACCAAAGCTGCGCAGTTGCAATAACCCACCTGAAGCATCCTAAAGCCAGACTTTGGATCCCGCCTCCAAGTACTGTGCTGCTTCCAGCTGCACTTCCAAGCCCCTAGCATCGCGGTTGACTGTCCGATGAGTGCACCGGGTCTTGCAACTTCTCTCAAGCCTGATCTCGGCTGGGCTGCACCGGTCTAGCCTTCAAAAATCTGTGCACCATCCAGCAAGATCAAACTATGACGGCGAGGCTTCTCAACTGCCTTTGCCGCAGCAGGTGGATTTCACCACGCAGCGTCTGAACCTTTTGAGGAAACACCGGCAACGGCTGAGTCTGGGCGGAAGTGGGCGCATGCAGTCAAGAACCGAGGTGCTGACCAAGTCTCCATGGGCTTCCTCGTTGCGGGTGGATCGGGTGTGCAGTTTCTGCACCTGTCCGGCCACTCGGAATGCATGTTGTGCGAGGATCAGACGCGGCCCTCAGCAAGAAACCATGACTAGGACTCTAGTTCGTCTCTTGAACTCTTGCTGTCCGGTCTCTGGCCGACTCCCCAAACCGCAAAGAAGAACTTGTGAGGTCTGCTCGCCGGGAGGCAGGCCTTCGTAGCACCAGATCAAGATCGCACCATGAAGAGGCAAAGGGCCGCAGAGCTTGCATGTCTAGTCTGACCATTTCTGAGAATTGGACGAAACACAGGTGACGACAGCCGTGCGGCAGTTCCTCAATCGAGTCCAGAAGCACTTCTTATGAATCATGCGTAGAATAGCATCAGATGATATCAAGCACCCTCTTCTCCCCATCGTTTCAGGCAACGGCCCCATCAAGGCTTCTGCGAGCAGCAAGCTGAGTTTGCCTCGGCTTTCAAGGGGTGACGCCCTGAACCGCAAGATGCACCAGAAGTTACATGCTGGCAAGTCTCTGTCTCGATAGGGTGATTGGTACCGACTGCCGCTTTCTCCTGCTTAGGATGATCGCAGTCTTCTGGGAACACCCGAACATGCAGGTGGAAAGCAATCTCACTGGCGGCATGTCAAGCGGCTAGGCTTTGCACTGTTGCCTTGTGTGCCTTTGGCAAGTGCTGCAACCATCTCGGCCATCCTGAGATGTGAGGTTAGCCATGTCAGACTTTAACAAGAGCTTGAGAACATAGCAAGCGTTGCCAGACCAAGCAATGCACATGTAGATGAACGGGAACAGCGAGAAGCCAACACAAAAAACAGATGCACAACATAGCGATATAGGTATATGTTGGTGTCGACGTGGATATACACATGTAAACGGAACTTGTAACAGTATGTACACAGGCACACAGGCATACGAAAAGACGTGCACCGCACGGACGATATGCCAAGACAGACGAACTTACTCAGACCCACATTAAACACGTCTGTATAAATGTGGGCAGAGTGCAGATATGCGTTTGCTCATGATGTTCTTGCACCTGCTTACGGTAAATTGGCTTGAATGCACTTGACTGTACATTCATCTGGCCATGAGCTCTGAACCCGACCGGCTTGGAGTACGGATTATCAACCGAATCGGTTTCAGAGTTCTGTCACGCTCGTGAAACTCCCGAATCATTCGCTCCTCCCAACAGCCCAAGCCCTTCAGGATTTTGGTGGTTTCGACCGTACTTATTGGGCAATCGTAAACAAACATTGCGCGAGTCCTTAAACTTGATCTTCCCAATCATCAATCAACATTTGACCTCAGGCGGCTGCGCAGGAAGGCCACTGCTGCCAACGCTCGGAAAGGATCCCCGCTGTCCAGGCACTTCTCCTGTCACTTCGAGGGCAGCTTAAGGGTAAGTTGAAAGATGCTTGAATTTCGACACGCGCAGCCCCAAGCCATGCAAGACACACTATGCAAAGGTCGAGTCGTTTCTGCCCAGTACGAGACAATCTCATTTCTCCGTGTCTCACCACTTCCCATCCTCCCAGCTTTCACGCACGTCCAGTGCTCCGAACATCATTGTTAATCGTTCTGAGTTCTGACAGTCAAACAGTGAAATCACTGTGCAAGAATGGATTGGGTGAGGGATGTCGGTGCTACGTCCGCCAGATAACCCAAGGGATAAAGATTCCCCCTAGCTAAGCAGCCAAGAAAGTGCAGGGCACCCAATGCTTTGGAGCTGTTTCTTGCTCGGCCTGGGTTTTGGCTGCCTTGCTCTTTGTGGGTGTTTGCAGATCTCCGAAGAAACTTGGGTGGCTCACGCATGTTTGCTAGTCTGCGTTCGAAGCCTGCTGCGAAAAACAGCAAAGAAAGATAGGGGCTACAAGTATGTCGCTTGTCTGAGGCGATTCCACTGTAAGCCCTAGGACAAGTAAGAAATGAAAGGTACCCAACAATGGGGTACAGAACTCCTGAGATGATATTGATGTGAAGTTGAAGGCAAGCTAACTCTCTGCTGTCCTGCATGGAGGTGCTCTGCCCCAGCTAAGTCAACGACCTGCAACGAGGGCTCACTGCCGCATCAAGTCTGCAGCTCACTGCATGTCAAGGTGCAGCTGATGCCTGCAGTTTCGCATGTCGCCACTTCTGCTCTGGCCAGGTCCCGCTGCTTCCTGCCAGCACCTGGACCAGACACGTCCCACTGCCTTGCTCGCTTCAGCAAGGGCTGAAGTTGTTAGCTTTCAATGCTAGGAGCACGTCAGCATAGACCGATTGCGGTTATGAAGCTTTAAACCTTGCGAGGCATCGGCTGCCTGTGCATGAAAAGCCTCACCCTCACCTGCTCCAGGTGCAACACCGCAATTGCGGTGGACCGGGAGGATGGGGAACTTCTCTGAGCTGACGCAAGGACCTGTCCACCAACGGTCGCTCGAATCATGTAGAATTGCAGCATTTTACTCAAGCAGAACAGATAGATAGGCGGTCGACTCGGATCTTGTGTCCATAGTCGATGAGTCTGAGGATGTCCTCCTGCCGTGCTCGAATCAAACGAGATACCATATCCAGCGAGGACGGGAGCTCTTGGGCAGCGACTGCATCAGACACCACGCTGCGGGTGAGGCCTGTGACGAAGACACCAGCCTGCAGACTGCACGACCGTGCTGACTAAAGAACCTCGCCTCAAGCAAAGTCCCGAGAGCCTTCGGATGCTCGCACACGTCCAGCGCAGCGGGTGCCTTCAGATTCATGCGATTGAGTGAAGCTCTAGCGTGCTTTCTTGCTCGCTCAGGTTTTTCAGGGCAAAGCAACACACGCACACACACACAGCTTGCCTCATGTTGTTCGCCTGGTTCAGGATGTAATAAGTCCCTGACCTGGAGAGGAGGCAACATGTAGCATCGCACAGGGAGAAGATCTCGAGGTGTGCCGGCCATGTCGAAAGCACAATCGTGAGGTATGCTTCAGCCGATGCTTCGGCCTTTTACTTGGCAGCTCGGAAGGTGCGAACACGAAACGTACCGTCTGGTAGCCAATGACATTGCCGCTGCTATGCTCGTTGCCTTGTCATTGTAGAGCTCCAAGTAAGAGAGCGTGGCAATAGTCTTGCCGTCCACCTCGCTTCTGGTGCTGGGATCTTCTCGGCAGCATCGGCATGCAGTGCTACAGTACTCTCACTGTCACACCCAAAACAATGACAGCTGTCCAAGTCTAAGCAGTGCGGCTGCATCCATGGCTGCAAACAGCTTCTCCGACAGCCGCGGTAGAAGCCCCCGCGCCTGAAACGAAACTGTCCGACTTGTGAGATTTCAGCTGTAAACGCAGGAAAACCTCTCCAGGGCCACCAAAGATTGTGTGGCTTTTGCCACAGCCCGTCGCTCCGAAGGCCATGATGCAACTATGGTACCTTTCGGTTTCCACATTGTGTCGAACAGCTTCTTGATCTCTTTGCTAAGGTGGGGGCCCAGCAGCAAGGGATGCCACCAGTGGACTTCCTGCACAGGGCTGGTTTCCACTCCGATGGTGGCGGGCGAATCACCAGACGAGTGCCTATCAGGTTGTAGACTGCCGCTTGACCGGCCTCGGTGCTTACAAGAGCCAGGGACTGAGCGGTGCAGCAATCATCTTGCTGTGTCATGCCTGGCACCGGCCAAAGCCGCTTGAAGGTTCGAAGTCTTGGGCCCTGACACTGCCAGGCAAGACGGTATCGAAAACAAAGGTCTCCTGCTTCCTGCCAGTCAAAGCACGGCCCCAAAACACGTTCGACTGCGGAGATTTGAGAAGCCAGAGCCCTACCTGCCGCTTCGAAAACTCCTCAAAAAAGCCCCTTTGCGAACATGTCCTGTTTGGCTCTACAGCTCCGCCCGATGGCCTTCCAAGAGACTGCATGACAGCTCTGTAGCAGTTGGCTAGATCAGTTGATGTTATAAGAAAATTCTGCAGAGGCTCTGCTGATGCTCACATCGCTTGCAAAAATGTGGATCAGACGGCGGGCGGTTCGTGGATTTGTGCGGTTGCGATGGATGAGTTTGCATGCGTGAGCACAAGTCAGAAGTCGAAGGCAGCAAGTCGGATCGCGAAATAACTTACGATGTTCGGGTTGGCTGATCATGCAATTGCCGTGGTACGTTTCAGGCACGTAGCCTTCGAGTCAAAGCGCATCACCGGGATCACCGCTAATTTAGCCAATGTATTCAGCGCACCGCTCTTCGCCCTTCGCCTCGTAAGGTGAATTTTGCCAGGGGCATCCAGGTCGCACGCAACAACCTGTCGGAGACCAGCTCTGCGGTGTTCGACTGAAGGCTATATGGATTGTTGTGCAAGATCGACGGAAAGGTCAACTGAAATGCCTGCGTCTGTCCATCGGCAATTTCTGAGTCCGCCATGGGCCTTACCTCGCCAGATCGAGTTCGTCCCAAGGCTCCCAGACGAAGGCCAACAACTCCCAAGTTCTGGACTCGTACGCAGACCGTCACAGCACGTTCCTTAGACAGTAACTAGCAATACAAATGACAGCTAGTTCGTGATGCGCAGACACTAGCGTCACTCGTGATCAACAACGTGCATGCCACGCGGGCAGAACCTCTCAGCAGCAAGCAATCACTTTGGCGGGCTCGTCCCGCTTTGGTGCCGGCTCTGGCACGCACACGCTGCCTGAAAGATGGGCAGGTGACTGGTGATTCGAGGGACCAGCTTGCTCTATTCAGTCGTCAAGCTCCGCTCAGCCACGCTTACTCGGGACCGAAAGCTGAAAGTGGCAGAAGAATGCAAAAAACAGAAACCTCATTGGTAGCACCTTCCAATTTGATTTGCTTCTCAGAAGCAGCGGCCGTGATTGTAGGCTCCCGGCTCGGATTGCTGCCTGCTCGGCTGCCTGGAGGCCTCGAATGCTCGGAACGTCCCACAACGACAAAGGCGAGCTGGAAGCACTTGAGCCGTAGCTGTCATGGGCCGACCTTGCCTGTCTGCTGGGCGCGGGAGCCTGAACTTGAAACTCTCATTCAGAGCCACGACCAAGACGTTTACACCTCTACGTCTGCTACGTCTGCTACGTCTGCTACGTGCTACCATGTGCTACCTCAGGCGGAAACTCAAACCTCGGAGTCGAAGGCCTCCTGGCGCTAGCGACAGAGGACGGCCTGCCAGGACCGAATGCATCAAAACGAGTCCAGGCGGAATGAACATGCCACTGGGCAGCACCTGCTGGGAACCTTCGGCTGACGATCGTTCCTTGCCGGACTTCAGCCCTGAATTGTATCTCTCTCTGTCTCTCTCTCTCTCTCTCTCTCGCTCTCGCTGTATATATATATATATGGGTATAGTCGGTATAGTATCTTAAAGCGTTACTTGAGTTTCACTCATGTGACCTCGGGCCAGACATGGCGAAAGCTGTGTGTGTGTGACGTAGAAGCTATGAAACGTTGGAACTCTCAAAGATACTTTTGCGTGTATATATGTAGACATATTTCTTTCTATCTCTGTATCTCTCTCTCTCTCTTTCTCTCTTTCTCTCTATCTCTATCTCTCTCTCTCTCTCTTNCCCTCCCCAAGCCGAGTCTGTGTGACTGCGCACACTTTTTGCACAGGAGGGCCCCAAAACCGTCATCTGTCACGAGGATCGCGTCCCAAAGACGCCCGATCCGTGTGACAGTACCAATTTTGCTTGCACGATTTACACGTGAGGCCGCCAGAGCCGTCAACTGTCACGAGGATCGCATCCCAAACACGCCCGATCCTTGTGACTGTGGACACTTCCCAAAGAAAAACTACTCCGACATGAGGGTCCTAAACAAGGCAACTGCCACGAGGACCGCGTCCCTGACAGGCCCGATCGCTGTGACAGCTGGCCCATTGCAACCTTATAGCAATCGCCCCCAAAGCGACAACTGTCACGAAGATAGTGGCCCCACGATCAATAAATCGATAATCGTTACCAGGCAAATGGGCAGAAGACACCCGACGACCAACCAGAGAAACATTAAGATGTTCGAGTTAATGATGAAGATGGTGATCATCACCCCATCATCATTATCATCATCATAGGGATGAGTATACCAAGAACCCAAAGCAGACCCAAAGACGCAAGGGGTAACCACCACAAGAAAACCCGAACCCCCCACACCATGCCACAGGGGGGAGGGTGGGAACCACAACAAGCAGACCCACCCCGGATCCCACCACACCATAGGGAGGGGGGAAGGAAGCCACCACGGAGGGGGGGTTGGGGGGAGGGGGGGGGGCATCGGCCGAACCGGGATCATGTATACAATTCGTTATATGTTTGCGGCAACAAATATAGACTATAGAGAGACAAACGGTCTATCTGAATCTAGTCTATGCCTATCCAGTGTCAACGAACCTTCCGTCCTTGCCGTCTGCGACCCGTGGCCTGAGCCAGTCCTCGGCCACTCGTCAGGCGAGCAGATGTGAAGCCTTAAATCTTCTACAGTTTCAACAGTTCAAAGCCTCTGGCCTTGGCGCACTTGACCGCCGAAGTGGCCTCACCTCACAAAGGTTTCTGCAGGTGGCAGGGGACTTGCGGGTATAGCGGCCACAGAACTCGCCACACGTGGTCAATGTCAAATGCTGGATTCTGCCTGAACAGGAGGCCGCATCATGGCTTCTGCGCATTGCTACAGGTACCCAAACTTTGGGGTACTCTTGAATATGTCGATTGCTCGTGGAGGGTTGTTGCTCTTCGTGGTTTGCACTGTGGCATGCTGTGCGTGCTGTGTGTGCTGCATGACCACACACATACGGCGCGGATTCTGTGACTGAGGTGCTAGGTGTAGACTGCGACTGTGCACGACTAGGCCTCCGTTCTTCGGTGATCATCAGGGCTCTTAGCTGTGCGCCAAGAGGCAGCAGGAAGCCGTTTGCCACGTCTCGTCGTTTCTTGCAAAAAAGACTGCCGAGGCCGAAACTCGGCTGGAAACTCACCGGGACAGTTGCTGGACTCTCAGCATCCAAATCAACTCCAAGCAGGCGGGATGAACTCGGCTGTGCTGGCTATGCCTGTAGTGCCTCCAGCAGAGTCCTCAAACCAAACCTGAGTCCAGAAACGCAGCGCACAGCAGCGCAGGGCGAATCCAAAGGTCTGAAGCTCTGAATTTTCGCTGAGATTAGGCCTAGGCACGTCCGTTCGGGAAGTTCAGTCTCTGCTTGAGGTGCTTCGGCTGTCCGAGCCTGGCAAGCACAGGGAGAGTACAGTCGCCATGGCTTTTCAAAAGCCATGATCGACACCGTGGACCGGCTGCAAACCGTCAGCCTCGTCTCTGTCTGGAGCGACTTCAACATGGCTTTCTTCGCTGTGGCTGCTCTGGGGAGCTGCAACTGCGCAGATGACCCGATAGCACAGGAAGGAGGATGCAGGCAAAGCTGTCACAAAGCAGGGGCAATCCCCAGCACAGCTTCGTGACCTGGTAGCTCGCTTACTTCGGGCGCAGATGCCTCCACAGAAGGGGAGTCCTCACGACAGAGAAGAAATCCCACCTTTCCAACCTCTCGGGCCTTCCGACCCCTCCTCGTCCGGACTCCTCTGGGGCTTTGCCTCTTCTTGTCCTCTGCTTCGCCACCGGTGCAGAGCCTGACCAGAAATGTGTCTCGAGATGCTTTGAAAATGAACCGATGCGCGGACGTGCAGGGTAGCCGATTACCTCGCAGGCGAGGAAGCCACCCAGGGCAGCCGCAGCTACCATCGCCCGGGATGCCTTGGGCACAGACGTATCCACTGGGAGTTTGGTACATTCGAGCAGAAGCGGTCTGACTTGAACCCAACACTCACTAGCTGTGACGTTGTGTGGCGTGCAAAGACGATGATGCTAGGGTCCTCGCTCCCACATTGGAGAGTGGCGGTGCAGACATTGCGGCAGGATGGTGAATTCAGTAATTACGTACAGGGTTTGACTACAGTTCAGACCAGGGGAAGAAATGTGGCCAACGTCAGCTACTATGTGCGACCAGATTAACTTGTTGGAGGCTTCATCATAGTCATGGGCTTCATCCCAAGTGTCCCGGACTACCACTTCACTCCCTCACCTTCCTCGAGCTGTTCTTGAAGCGCTGGTGCGATGACAGTCTGCAGCACCCCTTCGAGAATTCCTTCTACCCCGTAGACTAATTCACTGGTGCACCAGTCGCAACCAGCAGAAACATCGACGAAGATGCTGCATCAACATTGGCCATGTCAACGTCCTTGTCCTTTCCAGTGGAGGGGCCTCGCGCATCCTGCATCGACACTCAAGGCACGAGCCCGTCTCGGATCGGAGCTGGGTGAATGCGCACAACCCCACGACAGCTGCCAAAGTGAAAGTACAGAGCCATGCGCAAAAACGGCTTTGAACTACAAGTAGCAGTGTTGGCATAGTTTCAAGCCCTGCGCGCGCCTGTTTCGGAACGGCATATGCCGGCATCCGCTTCTGCCCGCCATCAGATCACAGTCATGTTCAAATCACTCCAGAGCAGAACGCTTGAAGACCTTATTTTGCACGAATAGCTTAACATTCAAGAGCTTGTGTGCTCTGACAACGTGCATCTGCAAGCCGCTCATGAGCAAATCTTCGCGTCTAGCCTCCATTACGTCGAAGTTGGGGCTGTAGTACCCTGGTCCGAGGGGGGTGCCCTGGCAAGGCAAGCTCTGCTGTGCATGTAAAGCCGGCGACATGAAGGCCTTCCTGCGATGGGAAAGGCGAAAAGGTGAGGAACTGAAGTCGCAACCTCCTAGGCCTAGGGCCTAGGCCTTGCAACAGGGCGGCTGACGGCCCGGCCTTCTTGGAAGACTTCCCTTGCCTCGGCACACCCCCGGGTCTGCGCAGACTCAAGCATGGGAAATGAGTAATCTTAGTCTCCAGCTCCTTGTTCTCGGGAGTCATCTGCAGACCTGAAACATCGCTGCCCCGAACTCAGGCACATTGCACATCTCGCACTGCCTAAACTGCTGCTAGATGCTGCTAGGCTCGCGACAGTCAACGTGCTTCTCAGGCTTCTGTGGATCGTACCTATGCAAACAGAGCGACATACAGGATGGCAAAGTCTCATGGCTCCAAGGGCCTGCCAGAGACGCTAAGGGCAGAGCTTGCCCGGGGCCGGCTTCCACTTGCCCTCGGTGACAGCCTCCACGACTGAACGGACCGCAAGCTGAAAGACTGCGAAATGTCAACATATGATATGAGCGTCGAACCCCTCGTGATTTGTTCAGAGAGCGTCAGCGTCGCTTACATGCAAAACGGATTGCTGTACTGTACAATGGCCCAAGACAGGACCACATAAAGCTTCAAGCGTCCAGGTATCCAGCGTCTTGTCATTGGGTCTTGACTGGACAAACCTCCTTGGAGACCTGGACCCTCGGCAAATCCAGGCATGCAATGGATTCAAGGCTTACCGCCGCTGGCTGACCGCCCTGAACTGTTTATCGTCTTGTGGCCTGAAAGGCCGACAAAAGTTGCAAAAGACCCGCTCCGCAAACGATCCCTCCACAAACGACTTGCCCGTGTGCCGGCAATACGAATGCAAAGGAATGACGTCTGCCAGAGGCCATTCCACGCGAAGCAAACCTGTCACCATACTCCCGTAGCGTAGAAAGCCTGTAGCGACGAAAATGCAAGTCTGACTTCAGCATCACTCGGAGGCGGTGCTTGCACAGCTTTGGCAGTTCTGTGCACCTTCCCCACATGTGATGAGCTTAAGAATGGTGCTGTCGCGAACCTCTGGAGACTTCATTCGCAGGAGCTGTAATTCAACTCTATGCAAGCAGCTCACTCTGTGCGTGCAAACCTCAGTTGTCACCCTCAAATGACATGTGTAGGCTTGGCGAGCAACTCATAAAAATGACTCCAGGACGAGGTGCTGCCACCATGCTTTACACAAGCCCTGCTGGCCCTGGAGCTCGGGCGACGTCCATCCTCGATCATAATCGCCCCACTCGGTCTTGTTTCTGCTCAGGTGCTCATTTCCACCTCAGGTGCGGGTTGATGCTACATCTGTTTGCCAAGGCAACGCACATGCAGCCGCGAGGCCATCACACCAAAGGATGTGTCTGTTTTGTCCACCGGCCTGCTCTGCTCGCAACGAGGCTGAGCAGAATGTAGCGATAAACGAAAACACACCCACAGACCATCAGGCCTTCGCCAGTCCACTGGGAGCTCGCAAAGCTCTGACGTGCTTCGCTCAGGAGTAGTGCCTTGACACAATGCACGGCTTGATTTCCAGCGTGGAATGCACAAGGCTTTCATTCAGCTCGCTTGCCAAGATGCGGAATGGGCCAAGGCGCATGGAACCGATCGTGAAAAACAGCTTGAGATCCCGGATCTTGGTCACCCGTTTACTCAAGGCATGCGCTGTCTTGCAATGATTGCAACTGCACGGCATGATGCCCGAAGCAAAGACTTTAGCCCGGCTACGACCGGATCATCAGAAAGAAACTTGATCTGCAATGACCCATACAATGGCGCGGCCTCTGCACGAGCCGAGCACATGCTGGAGGTTTTTGGAATGCTACAGCACTGCACTGCACTGAAGGAAGTAGGCTGTACCTTGTTGCATGCCATCTCCTTCTTCTTGCCCTTAGACTGCGCCATAGACCATGCCGAACCTGGTGCAAATATCCTTGGCTCTGAAATACATGGCTTCACAGTTGTGGACTGGAACGCCTGAACAGTGACAATTAAAGTGAGTTGTTTCTGGCTGAACTTCGGCAAGGTTCACACGGAAGTCATCCAAGAGGGCAGTGCTGAGCTGTGGCGATACAAGTGGGAAGCCGCAGCTGGCTTTGAATTTTGCTGTCGGGTTGATCACGCGCCATGACACCACACTGGTCTCTGTGGGAGGCGCAGATGTCGCGGACAGCGAAGGACAGGCACTGGGTGGCAACAGCTCCGACAATGCCAACGACACCGGGTGCCGTGGCATCGCAGGCGTCGGCTGGGGGCTGGAGTGACAGCTGGCAGATGGAGAAGTCGAGCGAAGAGACCGTGGCGAGATGGTGAGCGAGGCTGCAGACGGAGACCGAGTCTCCTCGTCCATCCCAGGGCATTTGCCGGGACTCAAGAACTGAGACCTCGGCACCGCTGTATGTGAGCAGCAAGCCCCCTTGAGCTTCAGCTCATCCAAAATACATTGAAGCAAAGCCTGGTCGTGGCGCTCAAGTGGAGCTCCAACCGAGGAAGCCATTGCCAGCTGTGAACGAACAACAACACGCACTGAAATTCCTCAAAGGCTTCGGCCAAAGAGAAAAATGACGGCAAAGACATGCACAATGCCTTACGGCCTGCGAGGCAACAACATGAGCAAGCTGTGCAGGCCATGCGACACAGCTGTTTGGAGACGCGAAGCAAAGGGGCCTGGTCATAGATGAGGCACCCACGCGTTGCTGAGCGCATGCACACAGGCTGAAAGTTATGAAAGCGTAGATCTCCAAGCAGTGGCAGAGCACCACGACGACCAAGACAAGCACGACGTCACGACCACGACAGCAAAATGGAATACGTCAACTATCCATGTTCCTTACGCAGGGGTCGTTGGAGAGTCTAGTACACTCTCAGCCACGGACATTTTGCCATGATACCCCCGCGAGTGCGAGGTGTTGTCACATCGCTTGTGCTTTGGTACCTGAGCTCCAGCGATGCACACTTCTGCTGCTTAGCCATCGCGATAAGTTAGTAACTGTACCGTGCTGGAATGGGTGCCTTATTGCTGGTGCTGTCTTCAACGTTTGATGCAACTGGGCACCCTCTTAGCCCTTAGGTTCGCGTGGGTGCTTGCTTTTCAACAGTGTCGTGGTGTGATATTCGGATTCTGGTTCAAGCTGCCCTCTGGGACCTCACCCTCTGAGCTTTGAAGCCTCTCTCTCCAAGCGGTGCGTATGATGTAAACACATTGTGACTTCACAAAACCGAAACTGCCTCTGCCGTATGAACTCCCATGTGCGGCAGATAGAAAACAGGCCATGAATGGCAATGCCAGTAACTTGTCAAACTGATCTGAGAGGTCCTGGCTGGCCGACGGAAGGCCAGTTTTTCTTCGGATCCTTCTCGTCGCGATTGATTCGGCTAAACCTTGCCACCGATATACCAGCACATGTAATCACGTGCAATGTGATGCTGCCAGGCATCATCCCAATTGCATCGGCTGAGCACCAGGCATCCCCAGTTTGGCTTTCTGCCCGAAAGGCCTTGGCCGATGCGAGAAGCGCTGCTGTGACAACCCACAAAACACATGAAACCAAAAGTTGAGGCAGGCGCTTCCCCTCCTTCTTGTAGTGATCCGGGCCTGGATATTTCGCATTCTTCTTTACCTCCGGCGCAAGTCAAGTACAAATGAGGAAAACACTGCAGCGACTAGTACTATCATCAAACTTGTCATATTTCAGTTGTTGTGAATCTTTTGGAATGGCCTGGCTAATGCAGCAAACTCTTGGAAAACAACATGTCGAAATTTTTAGAGTCTCATAAGACTCTTGTCATGCGTGCTCTAAGATTGCATACTCACTTTTGAAGCACGTCGTTTGACTGACAACACAGCAAAGCCGATGCCGAAAAGTTGGAACTAACGATGGGCTTTACAATGCCTGGCACACCGAGCCCAGCTCGCCTTCATCGCATCTTCAATCCAAGCCCATAGCGACACTGTCACTGCCATCCTTTCCCTACCCCAAAAACAGAAATCATCTGTCCCGTGCACACCGAGGGAAACCAATTCCACAGAGGAGTGGAGGCAAGGTTGCCTGGCTAGGATCTTGAACTTATAAGCAATCTAGGAGCTGATAAGCACCATGCTTGGCGACTGCCAAACTAAAAAGATGCCAGGGATGTGTGATCCGTAGAAGTTCGAGAATCTAGAAACTGTTGCCTAGTCGCCGATCGAGGCCCGAAAGGCTTGGCCTGATATGGAATGGCCGCCAAATTTCCGGTAACGTGAGGAAGCTGGTGTTGCTGAATACGAAACGACTTTTGATCGGCCAATCGACTTATGTCACGATATGCTGCCTGTGCAGCCTGCTTATCCAGCCATTTCACCCTCGCTCCGGCAGCAATGTCCGCATGCTGGTCGGTCCATTCAGACTCGTCACAGAACAGGCCTTCAAACAACTCCTTATCAACGTGAGACTTGACCCACATGGGTAGAGCTGCCTGTCACGACTGCTAACTGCTAAGAACCAAAGATCGGCATGCAATGCTTCATGCTTGATTTTGCGGCTATGCAAAAGTCGTTTCAGGTGTTTTATCGTATCTAACGAATCACAACTGACATGAACCTTCGCTTGCATGCTGGACAGCAGTTCAATCACAGCTCGTAACTCCGCACGTGGCACTGTTTGTTTGGATCCTTGCAGAAAACCTGCCCAGTCCCGACAGTGCCAGGAATAACGGCACTTCAGAAGTATGTTGCATTCGTTAGCATTTCCGAAAGAAGTGGAGAAGCAATGGAAGCCATGTGCCGTTCAGCACCAGGACTGAATGAACGCAGCAAGGAATAAGCCATTACGTGTAGGATGCCATGCACACTGCAAGTCGTCCCACCTCCGTAAATAGGCTGCCGGCTTCGTTTGGCGCCTGCGCACAGACATATCACAGCTCCATGTACTCTTGGCAATGATTCCTGGACTGTAATTACACACATGTTCACGCAAAAATCGTATATATCTACCTACCAACTTACAAAACTGTCTATCGCTGTGCATAGATCTACGCATGAGTGGCGTTATGTGCACCACGACGCGCGCGCGCGTGCCCACGGCCCATGATTCCGGATCGGTGCGACCCATTGTAAACTCGGACCTCGCGCCGCTGTCGAATGGTCCCGAACTGACAACCCTTTTGGCCTCGGTGTCGGCTGTGTGTCCGGTACTCCGATCAGCGCGATTCCTTGCAAATTCCAACACACGAGCACGTTGGTCGCGTTGACCTCTCGGTGCAGGCGGCGTCTTTGGGCAGCGCAGGGGTGCCGAATCGGTCTGAGGGTGTGGTCTTGCAGCGATTGTCGGCTGCGACGTCTGCTTCCCCCCGGAATATCGGGACAAGGAATT
This sequence comes from Symbiodinium sp. clade A Y106, assembly GCA_003297005.1. NCBI lineage: Eukaryota > Dinophyceae > Suessiales > Symbiodiniaceae > Symbiodinium > Symbiodinium sp. clade A. The sequence goes on from BGNK01002945.1 coordinate 21,605, forward strand.
TGGATGTGTTCCTGAATACATTGGGGGAAGCAGCTGCCGACAAGCGCGATCCATTGCAATTTCCAACAGATGGGCCGTGCTGCTCCGTTTTGCGACAACCCGCTCGACAGATGCAGCGTGCCCGGCGCTCCGGATCTCCTGCAACCTGTGTAGAAAGTTCTTACGGTCTTAGACTTTGCAGGGGGTGCTATCAAAATGTGTCGTCGGGTGGCCATTCGCCTTCTCCGGTGAGCGCGATCCATTGTAAGTTATTCGCGATCCATCGCAACTTCCAAAACACGTGCTGCACCAAGAAAGGCGCATGCGGTGGACGGCGATCTGTTGTAAATTCGGAGAAGACGGGCCGCGTGCTGGTCTCGAAATGTCAATCCTCTCTGCCAATGCGAACCATTGCAAAATTCCAAAACTTCGGGGAAAGAAACTTGGTCGCGTTCCCCAATCCACCAGTACTTGGGGGAAGCCCTCGAAGCCTGGGTGTGAAACTCGCCAGTATTTGGGGGAAGCCTCGTCGCGCTCCTCTTTGTTCTACCCCAACTCTTGGGCAGCAGGTTGGTTCCGAAAGCTCCTCGAGCTCTGCGGCCAAACTCGTGTTTTGGACTACAAGCGCAGTACGTGGAATACCTCCACAGACCGGATGGATGGATGGAAAAATGCATGGCTGGCTGGCTGGATGGATGGATGGATGGATGGATGCATCGATGAATATAGAAGCATGAGTGTATGACATTGCTCGCTGCTGTAAGTCCTTTCGGGACTCCTGATCTCTGGTGTCTTTCTGTCGAACGTGATGTGTGCGCAGTATGTATAAGATGCAGATTCCGTCATGCGCTCAGATGTCTGGCAACGCATATATGCAGCTCCTTGGGGATCGTCCCACCGGGGACAATTGGTTGGAAGCCAACCTTCGGGACCAGATACCTGACCCGCAGAGGAGAAGAGGACAAGCTCTTGTTCGGATTCAGACCTTCTTGCTCAACTTCATATGTGCCAGGTTCGGCATCTGCCGGGGCCCACAAAAGGTTTTCAACAACTGGGACATCCATCTAAGAGGTCTCGGCAGGAATCTGTTTAAGCAGCATGAGCGTGGACTTTGGCTTCGGGTCTCTCCTTAAACTATAGCACTAGCTCTGGAACATATTGCTGCAGGGACACGCTTCCAGCGCAAAACCGTCCATGGCCGAGTGCTAAGCAACCTCAGCGTCGGACGAGCCAACCGCAACGGAGCCAGCAGCACCATTACGTATACCGTACACCGAAGTCATATCATGTCACGGGAGGTGCGCGCAGGGAAGGGAAACATCACCAATTCATTCCAGAAGCGTGTCTTTGGGCCGTTCGTCCGACTGGAGCTGCCGATCTTCAGCAAAGCGCCAGTCCTCCGAGCTTTGTAGGACTCCAATCCCTAGAATCGAGACGCTGCTCTGGCTTCACAGGTACAGATGGGCAGAGTGCCAAGGATTCCACAGTTGAGGTCAATTTTAAGGGTTGAGAGCATAAATTGCCGTGCACTTCTGCCGAGGCCCTTCAATGACCGGCCTCCGAGCACTGAGACGGGATGTGGTCTAAAAGGCCGCGGTCCGGTCGAGCCATCCACGCAAGATCAAGCTAAGTTCAAGAACTAACGTCTCGGTAGCATCGATGTGCCGGTGAGAGCTGACACCCACATCGAGAGCCTAAAATTGCCTTGCTTTTGTGCTCGAGCTGGGTCTGCGCTAGGCGCTTCATCCTCTCAAGAGCTGCCATGCGCTCTGAGCGGCCTCGCAGATGCAGGGAACGTCGAGGCAGGAGAGAGAACAGAGAACAGTGTTCAAGCCGAGAAGGGCCTGCCTGAGTAAAGGAATTCTTGCAGCTCGTCTGCCAGCTCCTCGGTACTGGCGAAGAACTTCGAGGCGCTGTCGGCCTTGGACTTCTCCTCTTGATACTGTCGGTGGCTCTCCGAGAGCTCTCCCGACAAGCTGGAGGCTGCCACTTCGAGACCTCGGTGACTCGCAGAAACACACTTTGTGAAGTCTGCAAGAAGATCCAATCCCCACTATTCACAGCCAAATAGAGGCCGAAAGGCGTGCTTTGTCCGCTTCAACACGTGCTAGCTCAGTCTGAAGATAATCGTATGCTTGCTGCGCCGTGAGCTTCGTCTGCGGAATGTCTTGGAACATTGGGTGTGATTCACCATCGGTGATGCCGACAGCATCCTCGCCTTCTAAGATCCGGCTCAGCTCGGAAAGTTCAGCCTCCGTGCTTTGACGGAAACTCCCCTCGTGATCCTCGAGCTGATGCAAGCGCTCGGATTCTATTTCTTCCTCCTTCGCGAGTCTTTCGCGCTCATGTGCTAAGGCATTCCATCTCCTATGCCCTCCCACGTTTGGGTTGGCATAGCCCATAGCAGCCAGTTCTTCAAGCGCAGACATTATGGCAGTCAGCACCACCGAAGTTTCTCCTACCGCACCCTCAAACAAAGGTCTCGGAGGAGCCTTGTCCACAGATCCCGAGGATGAGCTGCTAGCATCAGCATTGCCTGCGCCCGAACTGTAATCTGGCTTACCCACACCCACCACCATCTCGTACAATGCGAGCATGCGTTGCATCTCTGTCGTGAGCTCAGCATGCGCTTCCAGATTCGGGGCATCGGCATGATCCCCGACCCCGACCTCCGGTTGCTTCTGAGACATCTCGCTAAAACAGGAACTGCCTTTAGCTTGTGAGGGCGAGCCTGCGAGTGTATCCCGCTCAGCGATGCTTGCCAGCCGTTCTGTAGCGGCTGTGAGGGCGGCTGCGACCAGATGGGCTTCCTCAGCCTCTGCCGACGGATCGTCCTCGCATTTTTCTGTGTCATCTGGATGTGGACCGGGACCGCTAGGACTTGCTCTTTGGCAAACCTCCTGGTTCACATCGGCGAGGCGGGAAATCGTTTGCTCAAGCTTCCAAAGTCTTTGCAGGAGGAGGTCTTGCTTTTGCAGCATCTCAGACTCTTCAATCACTGAGCTCCTCCGTGGACAGATCTGCTCCGAGTCTGGAGGAGAGGGATGTGGGCAAGCCGCAGCCACAGAGGGCTGAGGTGGAGAATGCGCTGGCGCAAAAAGTTGCATCGGCTGCATTGCCGGCCCGGGCATCCCAGGCTGCATGAGCGGGAAGGGAACGGGCAATACGTTGACGCACGGCACTGCAGCGGTTCCAGGGTATGCCGGCTGTACATCGGCGGCCTTGTCTGGCCCTGGCTTCTCCTTGCCGTCTTCCTTCGACTTCAGGGCTGGACGGGGAGGGGTCTCTTCTTGACCTGGTGGCTCTGGGTTCTCTTTAGGCGTCTTTGGAGTTTTCTGACCTTCCGGCGGCAACTCAAAACTATATGTACATCTTGCCTGCGCGAAGCGTACCACATCAGCATGTTTCAAATCATGGGGAATGTTGGGCTTCAGACGCAGCCCATTCACAAAGGTGCCATTGCTGGAACCCAGATCCAGGAGTTGCGGCCGCCTTCCAGTGAACGTCAATCGCGCATGCATTCGCGAGATACCCTTGCCATCCAGCTGCAAGCTGCACTCCTCGCCACGGCCAATGGATGTCTCAACTTCCTCGAGCTGATAGACGACACCCTGCGTCCGCAAATAGCCATAGACATGGGCATCTTCGAACCTGGATGCCGAAGCCATAATTCAGCTTCTTCCAAGGTCACCATGCCAGGGGCACTCTATGGGCCACCGACTCGGACTCGTGCTAGGCTGCTAACATGCGTGCTAGGCTGCTAGCAAGCCAGTGCCTCTGAGTGGACCATGTGATACGTTATTCATCTTTGAGAGGATGCGCAAATCGCTTTTGTGATGAGTGTCAAGTCTTCAAGTGGGTTCAACGAGGTCTTGACACAGCTCCCTCGACAACTGCAGCAACCACTCTTCAGGGCATGTGCCCTGGTTGCGACCTATAACATGCTACAAAGTTCAGCAGCGAGACACCGAGGAGGGCTTTTTCATGCATTGCCGGACTACTAAATTTGAATGCAAACTTTGTTTGCACTGCATAAAGCTGCGTTCCACACTATGAGTGAAACGGCGATGTCTTGGGCCTGTGTGCCGTTTGTGCCAGCACGCAGGCGAGAGGTTCATTTACTGTTCTGGACAGCAAAGCAAAGCAGAAAAAAGCAAAAGGTCCTCCCCGAAGTCTTAGCAGATAGTCACGGTGCAATATCGAGCTTGCCAAGCCACAAATTCCTGTCAGTGCTACCTCTCCAATGCCTCCGCTGCCCAGGTACCGAGTGAGACCGGATCGAATTCGCTTGACTCTGCAGTCTGATTCAGATTTAGTGATCTTCTTGCATTCGTTGGTTCTGACTCTGACATTTGCTGAACAGGGCGCTGCGAGGTGTAACGCTTACAGTATGGCTCATGGGGCTCATGGGTTGTTGTTCGGTGCTTCTGGACAGCTTGTGTACCTTCGTCAGCAGCGCGCCTGACAGGGCAGAGCTTGTGCACAAACCAGGCCCCTTGTCCAGGAGCTTCACTGGCCTTCCAGACGAGGGCGCACAAAAGCCCAAGAAGCCAGGCCGGGACCTGCACAATGCGAATCCTCGCTTGAAGGCTTCAACTGGGCTTCATGCCTTCAGTAGAGCTTTCTGACAGCGGCTTCTTTTGCTTGCGCATGCACTACGCAGCGAGCTCGGCAAGTTTGTCAGCTTCTCCGTCACCAATTCTGAGACTTGGCACGGTGTGAACATAGCCTCAGCCATGCTGGTGGCATGCACGAGACGCGCAACACGGCGTCGAAGGCTTCATGCACATCCCGTAACAACCGCTGTGTGCGAGGCCGAATGTCGCAAGGTGCCGCCGTGAGAGTGTAAGGTATCAGCTCAGCTGGAAGCTTCTATGTCAATCATTGAATGGAAATGCCAATGCAGTCTCGGCAGCTCATGTTCAGAGCATGAGCCCATTCCCAGTAGTCAGCATACAAACCTGTGGGATTGTACTCCTTGGCTGCTGGACATAAACTGTGGCATCAGCATGCACCTGCCGCCAAGTGTGCGGTTCACGTGTTCACCATTGACTTGGAACGCATAGCACTGACATGGCAAATGATGCGGAAGGAAAGTCTCTGCTTGCCGCCATGATTCGACGAGTTTTGCTCCATCCGGAAGGAAGACCAGATTCCTTGCAACAACTCTGCATAAAGCAGTCACTGGACGTCAGCTTTATTTCATAAGCCATGGCATTCAGGGTTGCTGCGCAAGTCTAAGCAGGCTGGTGCATCGCCCAGCGCCGTGCAAGCTCCGAACAGTAATGGCGAAGCACCCGTGGCAAAATTTACGGTTTTCGCGAGTCAGAATTTCTCGAAACTCGAGGACGTCACCTGCGACTCTGCAAACTGACGCGAAAATACTTTCTGGCCTTGCCACTGTGAGAGCCGACTGTATTCCAGACCAGGTCTGCCGGTTGGGACAACACAGCAACTTGCTCCAATGCATGGAAGCATCAACAGCGCTGTTCCGGCGAAGCCCGCCAAGCAGCACGTCGACGTGTAAAGCTTCCTTCACACCGTACAAGCAGATGGCAGACTCAAGAGCCCTGCTGCCAGCCTGGCCAATTCATGTACGGGCATGCTTCCAGGATCGTCAAGGATATGAAAACCTCAGGCGGCGACTACGGCAGTGTGGAAAACTGTAATCACAGACACCATGCTATGGAGAACCGTCAGCGTCTGAGGCGCTGGCCGTTCTTCCGCCTTGCTACTGCGAGTGGTCTCAAGTTTCCAGCTCAGCTAGCTTTCAAAATCTTGCCTGCTACCACCAACCCCAGTAGCCAGTCTCGGGCGTTTCGGACATGCTGCGGTGTGGGGATCCGAGGTGAAAACTATGGCTTCACAATGTGTGAGAAACAGCCAAGCTTCGAACAGTGTTACCATGCTGCGAGTTTAATCAATCTCTTCTGGGTTGTCGTTTGGGTTCTCACGGCTTACCGCACCTGGTGCTGAGTACGGAGGGCAGGGAGGGAAGCAATCCTGGTTCATGGCAGCTACACGCACAAGGTCTACTCATGCTTTCGGGATAAGCTGCGGAGCTTGTGCTCTTCTGATCAAGTATTGGAATCCTGCTCTCAACAAAAGTGCGCTTCCTTGCCCAAAACAGGTCCGAGCAGCAGCTTCTCTTCCAAGAGCTCCTGCATGGCCACAGAAGGAAGTGTCCCGAAATTGTGCCGAGTGTTCAGGTCCTCACCCTCGACAGAGCGACCATTTCGGGTGCCGCTGCGGCGAGACAGGAAGACCTTGGACCAGGCACCTGATCCACGGAGTTTCTACAGACTTGAGATCGGGAGATTGGTCAGGCGCATCACCTTGTGATCCTCCATCTGCTGTGCTGCCCGGGCAAGCAGCTGGAGTCAAGCCCCGGAAGAGTTCATCGCGGATGACGTTCCGAGTGTTGTGTCGCACGAGTCCTGGGCATCCATGTCGAGCAAACGACCCAACTTCTCAAATAGATTTGGAGTTTTTTCCCGAAAGTGCGCCTCTCTGTGGGTTTTGGCGAGCACAGACAACGCAGAGCACGTCTTGTTTTTGGGTGTGGTTCATGATTTCACTCTCTTTTCAGGAGTTCTTCTCCACTCGCCGCTGCACTCACCGGACGTCACATCGTCGTCTCCGTCATCATCCATCATCACCCTCACCACTAATTCCCCAAAACCCAAAACCGCTCCCAAAGGCTACAAAGGTTGGGCGGCAAACCCCAAACCTCAAAAGGAGTGGTAAGGGCGACAGGCGAACACAAAAACAGTGGGACAGGGCGGTTCTGAAAAAAAACTAAACCCCTGGTTCGGTGCTAAACGGAGATGGCAAAACCTAATTGTAGAGTGTCGTACAAGGATTGGCTAGCTGCTCAAAACGCTATTCCACCTAACCCTCAAAGGATTGGTGGCAAGCCTCCAAAGGAGTGCATTTTTGGCGAAAATCTAAAGCCGAAAAGTTCCACAGACCGAAAACGCTAAAAATCAGCTGATCGTCCAGGAAACCCTAAACTTCCTGAAACAGCCATGACGACGACAACCTATCATAGTAATGACACTGACAATGACTGTGATGATGGTGATGACGACAATGATGACTTCGACGTTGAGCATGGAAGAGAAACCTGCAGGCTTCATCGGTTCTCGGATCAGCCTGACCAATGCAAATGCTTGTTATTGGCAATACTTGTATCTGTGCGATGATCGCAATGACTTTGAATCATGCGCAGGGTTGCTACAGCTGCCAGTCGGCGCGCTCCGGAACTCTGCAGTCGAGTATATAGATCCACGACGGTAACGTTGTAGTATGGCTCAATTTGATAAACGCATGGAAACAACCGAGAGCAGCACCATATGCAAGCCGAGCATCGATCCCAAGATGCAACATTCGTTACGCCAGCCATACGGTGGGGGGTCTTCGGGATCTCTTCAAGCACTTCCACGCCCATCTGCTCAAAGAGGACTTGGGTGTTGTGACCTGTTTCAGATCTTGCAGAAGCCGTGGAGGCTGAAGAACAGTCCCCGCTAGGTGCACTGAAGAGTAAAGGAAATGCTTCCAGGTGCTGAAAAACTCGCGAGACGTCTTCGGAATAACCACGGAAAGCTTGTAGCCAGCACTTTTGGCGCCCGGGAAGATGCTCAGCACTCTTGGAAAGACGTTGTCTATTGCCTTCACTCCACATGTGCACACGTCATGCAGAGGAACCAAGCTAGATGATCGGTGAAAGTCATGCAAACAATCGCCACGATGCATGTCCGAAGTATCCTGGGCCGCCAGGGTAGCTTGCTTGCACGACCAAGTGCTTCGTGGCAGCATTGTCCTGCAAGGAAGGCAAACATTTCCTCTGCTTCTCTGTGTCAGACGTATCGGATGTCGTCCTGTCCTGCATTTCTGCCGCTGACACCCTTTGACCGCCAAAACCCAGGGCTGCATGCTCGCTGGAGGCATCGGTCTGCTCCAAAGTCCGAACTCCATCCATGAACCTCCCAGAGTTCGACGACAAGTAGATACCTGCAGAAGGCAGCCAGGCCAGGCCCTCAGGCAAGAGTCTCCAGATTTTCCAGTTTCGTGCAATCAGGAGGCTGTTGTGTGTCGCTCCATACTGGGCGAAGCTGGAGTTGAGCTTGCTAAAGGCATCGGCATAGGGCGGATCCTTGTAGCGCGGGCTGTGCCGAGCCGGGACATTCTTTCTCAGCTGGATGGAGGGGATGCAGGCGCTCGGCGAAGGGCAATCAACAGTTTCGTGCCTCCGACATGTCCATCGGAATCTCCCATGCTGGTGTCGAGAAGCTGACGATCGAGTAAGGACTGCCTGCAAGACGAGTGCTTCGTACAATGGAAAACAGGCATGTACTACTGACGAGAGCAGGCGCTGAGCCAGAAAAACACACTACACTGCACTGCTGCTCAGCGGCTAAGAGCAGATGCGACCCCAGCTCGCAGATTCTCAAGGTCCTCCAATCCTGTCAGCGGTCAGAGGTCTCCACCCTTGCATGATCATAGGCGGGTGCACGCAATTTTCTGAACTCTGGCACGTGCTGCTGCATAAGGCCGAAGAACCCAGTAAAGTGCCAAGTTCGTGCGTGTTAGTGTCATCATCCGAGAAAGCTCCTCAGTTGCCCGGAGTTTCTCCCAACCACTATCACACAACACTCTGCCCGGGCAAGCTGGTGTCTAGGTCATAATCACACCGTCATCTTCTGAGGATCCTCTGAGATGCGCCGTCAGTCGGGTGATGGCGGCACCTGGAGCGCCGACCCACTTCGTGTGGAGATCTTGACATGCTTGGGGGACCTTCGCCAATTGCAGCTTCGTGTCCTCCCCAATCACGCATGCCAAGGCTGGGAGGGGCGAGAAGGACCAGCAAGAGAGTCCACATTCCAGCGGCCCCTTCGACAGATCGTGGATTGGCCTGATATAATGACTTCGAGCCGAAAAGGCGAGCAGAATGAATTTCAGAGCGGACAGCAGACCGTTGAAACAGCTGCTTGGGAGCAAAATGAGTTGGGCTTTGGACCCATGTGTGCAATGACAGCCCCACAAAGCTTACAGGCCTGCGCTCGCGAGGTACTGCCCGTCGTGGCCCGAAACACCTGCGAACGACCAGTGCGCCCAAGGACAGCTTTCCGGCACGGCATGGCGCATCGCATCGGCACAGCTTCAGAGATTACTGACATGCAAAGAGCGTCGCATGTGAGAACAGCTGACAGCATGAGCATCCAGTGCCCATCCTGAGCGCTGCTGGGCTCGGAGGGGTCGAAACCACCGTTAGCAAAGACCTGAGCCCATGACGCCAAGCTTTCACACCTGCTGCTACTGCTGCAAGTGCAGCTCAGCACCGGGCGCAGATCACCGCGGCTCCCCGATCCTCGCGGTCCTCACCGAGCTCGCAGCCTTCACCGTTTGGGCCCATTGCTGAACCTGCAACGCAAAGCCGCGAACATCAAACAAAACGTGCTTTGTGCCGCTCGGCCCGTGGCCGCACAACGCAACACGCCAGAAGTTGAAGAGTGGCAGGCTAAACCTCGCAGCAACTGAACCGCCCGACTAGCGGTTGGGCGCTTGCAGAACAGCAGCACAAGCTAGCGCTAGCATGGTACAGTTTATATTATAAGTTCGCGCAGTCTGCTCCGGCCAAGGCCCGCTGATGGCTGCGGAGAGCTCTGAGCTTGGAGCGGTCGGGTCACAGGAAACTGGATCAGGGTCATGCCTGAAGAGGAACTTCTGAGAACATGTAACATGTGTATCATGTGCAGTCTGTGGTCTTTTCACTTTTCCTAGCTCTCTCCGACCACCAGCGCACGTTCGCAGTCGGTGCTGTGACGCAGCAGCGATACTGGTGCCTGTGCGAGGCTTCCGATTGGGGTCCAACCGCACCAGCAGTCGACTGCCACCTGCAGACAGCGGCCATCTTGCATTGCGGCAGGCCTTAGACTTTGCAGCGCCGCCTGCTTGCCCAATGAATGGCGAAACTGGCTGCAGGTAAATTCCCTCGCCAAAGGCTGCAGAAACCTGCAATGAGAGACCGGCCACGTGGGGGGGGGGGGGGGCAAACACCCATAGCCAAACCCAAGAGTCGATGATTGCAAAACAACTTTTCCCAGAAAAGTGTGGTTCCTACGTTCTGTGTTAAGAGGATGCCGGTTGCTGCCCGCGCAAGGCACGCACGGCCGCTGTGGTGCACGTTTTCGACGAGAGGCAAGTTCTCTCCGTTTGGACTAAGGGGTGGTCTCGGGAGCCTCAAGCAGGTGTGTAGTTCTATGGGACTGCAGGGTTTGGAATGCTAGATGCTCTTTCACTGTTTGGGGTGTATGCCGGCATAGCTGTGATGCACAGTCACAAGGCAACTCCAAAACCTACCCAACGGACAGTCAAGAGCATACAAAAGCAACATCTTGCTGCTTCCGCGCCTGGACATCAAGAGCGTGGAGCTGGAAGTCCGGATCCTTTGGAAAGTCGATAAGGATGCCCCACAAATCGATATCGACATCGTCCAGGATCTTGGCAAGGCGTCACTGTGCGAAGAGCAGCTATCTATACGTGACAACGACATGCAGCAAAGAGGTCACTTCGAATGAAACTGACCTGGAAAGGGAAATGCTCGGCTGATTGCCTCTACAGGGACCGTCACGTCGAAGAAATCATCGTCTGATTGCCAGGAGAGCAAGCGCAAGTCGAGTCACGAACTTTACATCCAGCGACCAGTGCAGCTAGTTGCTGAGGTGTCGGCACTGCCTCAGCTCCGTCCACCAGAAGGGTAAAACCTAGCAAAGGTCCAGGCTCACTTTTTGAAGCCTTACGCCAGATTACTCACTCATCAAGAGCTCAGCTCAGACCCCTGCGCTTGCTCGGATGCCTACCAACAACACAAGTGCAAAGCGCAGAGTGCTCCCTTCATGACATCACAGCGACTACAGCACCGAGGCCCTATCTGACACAGGGACATGACAGAGAATCATGAGTTTTGGATGCAAGCATGGCCAACAATGTTGAGCTGCACGCCTTGCACTATGGGCTCACCCGGAACTGTCAATGAGACGTCCTTGCAGGATAGTCCAAGACCAGCTGTGCTGCATCGCGCAGAGTAGACCATGTATCTAAACCAGAATATGCGCGATGAATCCCGGTGGTCTGGCTGTGGGCACAAGCAATTGTCGACAGCTCTTAAAGCCTTGAGTTGAGGGGCGTCAAACAGTGCAACGATGTCAAGTCACTCCAAACCACTGCTTGGTGCATCGGCTACAGCAGACTAGTGACCAGATGCAAACACCCGTGGGTCCATATTCCGGCCATCGGGAGCTCGGAGGAAGACGTTGAAGACGTTCCGCGAAGGCTGCGGGTCCTGTCCTGAGCAAATGTAGCCCTCAGGAAAGGCGGACTCCCTCTGAGCGACGAGGTCACCAGCTATCGACTGAGTAGACACGCACAGAAACTGCACATGGCCCTCGAGGTTTCGGCTGGAGGTCTCCGCAGGTATGATGACCACATGCAGGCTGCTTGGCAGGCTCTGGTTCAATGTGAGAACCACCTGCCAGCACTGCGAGGCAACAGGCAGATGCCCACGGCTATGCACAACAACGCGAGTGTCAGAATCTTTGCCAGTCACCCAGCTTGGATCGAACTACGCACGCATCCTCCTGCCAGCAGCTGCTAGCATCCACAAATTGAGATCTGGACCGTTGGTGGGAAGGACGACGTTGTTTGGCATCGTGCCAGAGGCCCCAGAGACACCGGCAAGACCTGGCAAGAGCTGTGTGCATCGTCCAGCATAATGACATTGCTGTAAGCGGGCATCACCGCAGGTTGAACTTCAATAACTCTGAGCAGATGCTTGCAGCACGATGGATCAAGCTCTGGACCCTGCTGCTTGACAAGTCTGCCGGAGAAGCCCGGCCACGCTTGTTTTCGCAGCTGAACTGCTGCAGATCCTGAGGTCCTTCGATGACCACCTGTCTGTCGTGTCGGGATTCTGAAAGGAGGGTGCTTACTCGTGTCCCTGGTTGCTTGTCTGTGTACATCTAGAGTATCTAGAGTCTACGTCATCAGCCTAGGATTATAGAGCACTGTAAAGCTCAAGATCTGATGAACAATTCCGGGTGATGGGTGCAATGGGAAGGGTCGCAGATACAGCGCGTGCAGACAAAGTTGAAGTCTCAGGCAGGCCTGGCCGAGGCGGGGGAGATCCACACGGCTGGTGAAGGCCACACCCACGTCCACTGGCACCGAGGCAAGGGCACCATAAACCACCTGAGACAAGGAGGGGAACTTGTCAGTGATGCATTCTTCTTGCAGGCTGTGACGTGATCCCCCTGTTGCCTCCCCGAAGGACAAACACTGCGTGCCGGCCTGGACCTCCATGTCCACGACCTCAAAACCGGTAAACGTCCCCTGCCACCGGGCTTGGATGAAGTTCAGCACACCGAGTATGCTAAACACGAAACATCTCTGTCTGGCGGGGCTTGTTTGATCAGCCGAAGGTTGCTCCAAATCTGGCCGGCATGACTCTTCCCAGCCGATCCCCCACCGAAGTATAGTTGGTTCCTGCTGGGCATGAGTGGAGGTTCATGTCCAATCCTCGGCCCTCGGCCCCGGCCCTATTGGGGGAAGATACATACTAACATACTAGATCAAGTCAAAAAGGCAGTTTGAGTTTGCTACCATGTCTCACCCTGTCTGCTTGAATTCCCCACCTACCAGTGCGACAGCTTCGACGAACCACACCTGGAAGCAAACAGAATGCATGCTCTGGTCCGAGTCTCAGCTGACCGCTGAGACGGCAACGTTCTGTGCGTCTGGCACCGTTGCCTCTGGCCTTTCTCTCTCAGGGCTACAGAAGCAGTAAGCAGTCACGACACCGGCAATCAAATAAGGCTCCGACGACGCCACGTACACAACAGTGGGTGCCTGACTGGTCTGCTTTCAGCACGCAGCTGCGCGTACCGTCGCACTACGTCAGCTCCAATGCTCATCAAGACTCAGCCGGAGGCATTACGAAGGCACTCTGTGCCCAAACCTGCCACCAAGCGGAGTGCTGGATCAACCTGGCATCCACTTGTCAGACCCGAAGATTCCACAAGGGCACCAGCACTTTGAAGCCTCACAGTCCACACGAGCACGGCTCAGGCCATTGGCGGCCGGCAGTGGCAAGCAGCCTTCAAACGGCATCAGAATCAAGGAGTCGATGAATCAACAACCCCGAGCTCGGGCATCGGCGCATCTCGTCCACGTTGTTGGTTTGGTTCTCCTGGCAAAAGTTGGTACACTGCTCTCCGCGCATCGCAACGAAGATTTGAGGCTAGTGAGGCTAGCACTTGCGGCAATGAGTCACGGTTAGTCGTCGGCATGCTCGGCATGCATCTGACGCGGCTCAGGGACTCTGAGGCGGACTCCAGGGAATGAGGAATCCGTACAGCCATTCTGGTCAAGACGCTAGACTGCGAGACGGTCCTGGAAAGGAACCCGGCAGGGGTGAACGAAAGTGTAGCCAAGCCTGAGAGCAAGCACACGGACAAAACTTCGAGGGAGAAAGACACACGAAAAAAGGCTCATCACACTGCCATCGAATCGAATCCTTTCTGCGCTCGATGTGGCCAAGACCATCCCCTTGCCAAAACCAGATGGTCCAACCTTCAGGTGTTGCGGGCGCAAACCTTCGCGGTCACACGCTCAGCATCGGCAATGAGCCGGAGGTTGGTGCTCTGGGCTATGACCAGTGAAACATCTGCGGGAGGGCATGCTGCAGTTCTGCAGGCATGAAGTGGAATGGCAGCGCAAAGCCGTCGGCAAGTACAACAATAGTCATGATAATAGTTGCAGCTTCATGCATCCTAAACACAACTTCCAGTTGGCAACAAGTCTAAGTGAAGGCGAGCTACTGTCAGAACCTCAAGCACGGTGACTGACAGCCAGTCTCGCCAAAGACATGCCATCACGGTTGCTGACGAAATCACATAGTTCAGGAAGTCAACTTCAGTTGCTCTGTCAGTCTGCTGCTACTAGTTACTAGTCCTGCAAACAATAAGTGCACGTTAGCAACAAGCTAGAACATGGTTTCGTTTAAGATCGTCACCCAAATCGAAAAGCCAGTGCACATCTGTGCTCAGCCCTGATGATGTGTCGAGAGGTCGTCACTTCCTCAGGCGAGTTCTGGAACCCCGAAAGGACCCCGAAGACTAGGTCTGTCACACAACGTCATCAGCGCCTTCGAAGCAAAAGCTGTTCCATCGAGAAGAGCTTGCTCTCCACGCGCTCGAGGCCCTTGGCGCTCAGCTGCCTGGAGATGTGACCAGAAGCATTGGCTTGCCTAGCTTACCTGCGTGCATGCTTATGCTGGCAGGGACAAACAAAGTGGCAAGAAAAGGAAAAATGTCAAGCATTCCAAGCAAGGTGCAGCAGCTTGAATGTTTTCATTTGGTGAATGGGAACATCATTCCTTCGTGGCAGCAATCACGTGCTGTTGTTACCGCACAGTGTTTCGTCACGTCTCAGCTGAGGATCGTTAGCAGATTGAGCAGCCCATCAGCGAACTCGACCTGGGAGATCTCACCCCGTCCCTCCACATCCAGCATGTCGAAGAGGTCCTGCTCAGGTCAGCTAACATGCGTGAGGAAACTCAAGGAAGTGTGGAAAGTCAGAGGGTGCACCACTGTGCAAACAATGCCATGGAGACAATGATGGCTCTATGCTCGGCACAAGCAAGGCAAGCTCAGCACATAGACTGGCGCAGTGTCATTTTGCGTCGTGTGTCCTCCAAGCTGTCCACCTGTTCCATGCTCAGTTCGAACGGGAGGTCACTCAGCTGGATCTTTGACAGCCTGAGTCCGACATGTCAGGTGCCAGTATTCGATGGGTCGTCAGTGGTCGTTGCATGAACGTAGACTTGCATTGTGAGAAGTGTGAGGCTTGAACGCAAACGACCAGTTGCTGCCTTGTTGCTCGTCCCTTTCCAAACTACCATTTCCGTCAGTGTCAATTGAAGAGAAGACCTGAAGCGAGCGAAAGGCCAGCTTCCACGTGGTAGTCAAGTCACGCACCCCGACACAGGTGAGAATCCCCTGTCTGCAACCGCAAAAAGCCTCCATAATTTTCGGTGCAAACTTCTTCACCTTAGCTGGTCGGGGCCAGGAGGGCTCGCGACTCCACCCCAGAGCTCTGCAGGAGCACATAAGACTGACAGGGTGTACGGATCAAAGCTGCTGTTTGCTTCATGTCGTGCCGACTCAACTCCTTGTCATTGGCCGCATTGGCGAGGGCACCCTCGACAAGCACTGCCGTGACCTTGGTTGAAAAGCTGACACTGCTTGATACTCGGTGAGCAGCACACCCCTGAGACACGGACCAAATTCATGAGGGCCACCTCGGATCTCGGCAAAAGGAAAGAGATGCTGCGGAACACAGCTTGAGTCCAAGCAAGATGCCGAAACCATGAGGATAATCGGCACGAAGTAGAAGATGAGAAAAGGATTTTGCTGGATCAGTGGAAAGTACCTAGATACGCTGCAACTCTTGCATTCAGTCCACTGCCCTCCTTGTGTACCTCTCTTTCTGCACTTCAAGGTCCGGACACAGCTGAGATGGAATCCATTCCGACCCAGGCGATCAGGGTGAGCAAGGTACTGGCGAAGCTTGACAACTCTCTCTCACCTCTACAGGCCTAGTCCTTGTGCAGGCGAACAGAGACTGGTTGAAGCTTCAAGGGAGCACCACACAGCGAGGCTGTCCTGGTAAGGTTCCTGAAGTTCGTATCGACGATGAACTTTGTATCGGCATGTTGCTGAAGCTGTGGATCCTTCGTGATCAGCTCCACGCCTGTCTTCGCAAAGCTCAGATCAAGGCAGCAAGGAGCACTCGAGCACTCCGGCTCTCCCGAGTTCTCTTCACATGTCCGGCCTAGACAAGCAAAAATGTAGAGGGTCAGGAACAGGATGAAGAATGTCGACATGATAGCGTTGCCGGAGGTGATCAAGCCGTACACCAGCCGCCACACTGTTCTGAACATGTGCAGCATCCGGACTGCCTCGGTGCTGCAGGGGGCAGGGGTCTCACGCGCGCATATGCGCCCTGAAAGGCAAGCTTTGGCTCGGAGCCCCGCTCGCACCAGCCGGAGAAGTCGCAAGGAGCGCACAACCAGGATCTTGGTCAAAAAGTTGTCCCCACCTTCAGCTTTGGGACTCTCAAGTGGCACGCCCTCCCAACTTCCCAGCGCTGAATTGCTACTGAAGCGGCCTGACTCTGCCGACATGCTCTGGATGATCGGATCGACAATGATGAAGAACACACCCATGCACACCAAAGAAAAATCAAAGATGAACCTCAGATGCGGGAGTACGACTTCGGCATTCTAAAAGCAAGAAAATGGTTGCAAACTTTGATCCATGGCATGCACATCTGCGAGGATGCCTGCAGCCTCAAGATCAAGGTTGCTCGTCTTGCTCAACCACGCCGCGCCCATTTAAGCAGCTTGCCGTCGATAGAGTTAACCAAGGCTTCCCTTCTTTGGCATAGGCCAAGCAGCCAGCCATCCTTGAAGCAACTTCTTCCATATGCAGTCAGCCGGATGCTGATCTCCACCACATAGATCACTATGAACACATAATCGAGCTCCTGCCAGCATGTCACGCGGAGATGAGGAGGCAAAAAAGCCGGGAGCAAATGGCACGCTCTCAACTCGAACAGCACATATGTGGGTCATGACTGTACTGCCACTAAACTCATCCCCTCAGCCTGCGTACAATGGTGCCATTTCAGCCCCGAGCCTGACGAGGCCAATCTGGAACCCACTCGTTGCTGATGGAATTCTCGGTTTCGATTCCAATAGCGAGGGAGTTCAAGAAGATGACGGCACCTGCTGCATGGGCGTTCGGTCTCAGGCCTCAGGCACTTTGCACATGTGTTGCCCGTAGCGGCAAGCATCCGAAGCTGCGATTTATGCGAAAGGCATTGACCGCAGATTCAGGGAAGGTGTAGGAGGAAGTTGGTTCGGAAGATGGGACGCTCCTCGCTGCTGAAAGGTCATGGCGATCAGTAGGGGGAAGTTGTTCGAATTCTTGCTTTCATGTTGATCATGCATATACCACCCCAACCACAATGGCAAAAACCGTCGAAGCAGTCTTGACTATGATGGAGTTTGGGCAATTAACAAAGAAACCAAGCAAGCCTGCCAAGAAGACTGTGCTTGCCGTATTCGTAAGTATTTAAATGGATCAGTCTCGAAAGTCACGACATGCATGTTTGTAACCTGAGACATGTCTTCAAGCATGTGGTGACAAAGTGGGGAACCCTACGTGAAAAATGAAAGAATTCGATCTGGTTAGGTGCACCCGGCGGTTCCGGAAGTTCTGCAGCTCCCGCCCAGGCACAGTGCGCATTTTGGACTCTGCCAAGCACGCCTTCAGTGCAAGTCACGGCGGCGCGTCCCGCTCGGCGGCTCGAGCCGCCACGGCTCCGTGGCAGAAGCTCTCGGTTCGGCGAGGCGGAAGGCGTAACGTACGGCTCTGCGTATGCGCGGGTGCGTGTGCCGGCATGCTCCCGCCTCAGTGTTATCTCCGCCTCTCACGTCGCACAGTGCGGTGCAAATTTTGCTCTCATGGGATGTTTTGATTCAACAATGCCCAAATCAGCAGCGGTTGTACATGCAACAATGTGTCATCATCTAGCTACCATCATTCCGTGGATATCCAAACTGACACTGCCATTGTTGCTGTCAGTGTCTGACACGGGTGACATGCAATTTTTGCAACTCCTGCACCCATCGTCCAGTCAAACTGGGGCTGGTTGAGCATCCACTTGCACCATGCACGCACCGAGCTCGACTCGGTAGTCTCGTCAGCATCGTCGCCGCTGATCAGGCTTCCAAACTTTGAACCTCCAAGGCAAGGCAACGGTCTACGCCCTAAACCCTAAAAGCCCTAAACAGAGGCTCCGGCCCTTCTCCGTCAGCTTTGAAATACTGTCGCCGCCTTTCTGGTCAGGTTTCCTCGGCTGTGAGTCGATGCAAGGGGCTCTTGTCATTTACTTGTTTGCATAGTTTTTTCACGTGATGACATGTGACAAACATGCTCCACTTGTTCAGATTCTTAGAGCAAAAAACGCAAGGGCGGCACCTTGTGAAAAGCCCACATAGTCAACGTGCCAAAAAAGGCCGACACGTGCGCTGCAAGAGGCAGGAGCAGCAGCAGCAGTAGCCAGCAAAAGCTGACCGTGGCCAGCAGCAGTAAGTCACAGCAAGAGGTGGATCGGTGTGGCATGCAGTCCGAGGCTCTTTTTCGCACCATCTGGGATTTCTGGTAAATTCAACTGAACTTTCGCGTCCTGCTCCTCAACTAGGTCCGTCTTGAACTTGACAACCATGGCTTGGCCCGGAGCTTCCGGCTTCCGGGGCTCTGCCGAATCCACATCCTCTACCGATCGTAGAAGTGCATCGATAGCTGCCAGCGACTGTTCCTGGATAGTTGAAACTCAAGGCTTGTGAGAACCGGCGTGGGGTCTGTTCTACTGCCAACCGTCCCCTGGTCCTGATTCTCTTTCAGGGACGCCAAAGCCGCACGGATGTCACCCGTGGACAGCTTACCATCTCGGGCGGGTCGCGGCATGATGGGGGCATTCAACCCCTGAACCCTGCGGACTGCAGGAAGCTGCGGCACATCAAGCAGGGCACGATAAAGACACATGCTTTGAAATGGAGATTTACAATCAAGCCATATGCTGAATCTTGATGCCCAGTGTCCAGTGATTCAGTGCTTTGCAAGTTGTTTTTGCTATGATGTAGACCAGCTACCAGTGTATCGCGCACTTCACATAACCTTGCGGTGTGACTCCAGGACCGTGGCGGAGCCGTGAGAACGAAAGCCTCGGCACCAGTGTCCAATGGGTCCAACATGAAGACCACCTGATGGAATGATTCAGCGGAGCTGAAGAGTAGAATGCTGCAAGACAGGGATGTTCGCATCTCGCATCGGCCTCGGCCCGTGCCAGGGGCGCGAGCATCGAGGGCTCTGGTGCTGGCTCGGTGGGCAACTGCGTGACCACGGACAGGGGCACTGGCGCCTCGATTGCTCCAGGGCACAGCTTGTCACAGGAAGATATAACAGAAGAAACGTAACCGTTTCACTTTTGCTTGTTGGAGCGGTCCTGTTTTGCAGCAAGATTGAGGACTTTCCATGGGCAGGGCTCTGTTTTGAGACAAGGTTTTGGGTGAATTCCGATGCACATCCCCAACCGCTTGCCAGAAAAGAGGACCCTCAACTTGCGATGGCCCAATGGCTTGCAGCCAAACAGGACCTGTTATCCTCCCGTCGTTGTTCCCCTGACACCATCGTGGCTGCGTGCTGGTGCTAGTACTGTCTTCCTTCCTGCATCTGAGCTCCTTCTTCTCTTTCTTCATTTTCTCTCTGCCATCGTTCCTTGTTTCCTGCCGTTTCCTCGTACCTGCCTTCCTTGAATGCCGAGAGACTCCACGAACAACAACCTTAATTAATTCCCGAATCACTTGACTAACTGTGTGGGGCAACACTTGAATCTGAGCCGCCCCATCGTTGGTGGCGATGATTTCCAGCACCGACGTGCTCTCGTTGTACAGCTGCACAGTCAAGTGCCAGCCTGAGCAGACACCGAAGCTTCTTACCATTGCTAAGCCCTGCCGTCTGTCCGCCGTTGATGTGCACATTGTGCCACAGTGAAGCAAGCATGTGAATCCTTCAAGTGAGCCGTGCTGGAAGCCACTCGCCGGCTTCGACATAGCAGGGTGCAAATCAGTTACTGACATGTGACATGCATGCGGTGCTTCACCTCACGGCCCAGCAGACCGTCTGAGGAGCGTACGTTCTTCGAGGAAGTTTGTCCTGTCTTCCGGCGTCTGTACCTCCAGCCCTGACCCTTTGCCGAAGCTGATGTCAGGAAACTGCCGCAGAGGCCGCAAGCCTCAAACCCGTCCCGGCCTGAAACCGCAGCCGGAGACTGCTGGCGATGGGAGCTGCCTCGTTGATTCGAAGCACCAACCTCGGACGATCAGCAACCAGAGCTGGTGATCACGGACCGAACATTCTTGACTGACGTCTCAGCAGAAAACGTGTCCGCCACCCGAGTCGCATTTGGATCACCTTGATGTCAAAGCCGGCTTATCCCTGCCCAGCTACTCGTTCACGCTGGATCTGAGCTGTGAGCTTCGATCAAAGTTGCGTACCAGGGCTTCACGTGTAGTGTCCCACTCGCAAGCTGAACGATGCGGCAGATACATGTCCTCGACAGAGGCATCGGGCTCGTAGGCCACACAAGGGCAAGCCGATGAGCTACGAGCTTGCCTTCGTCAAATTCATGGCAGTCTCATTGTCCGGATCAAAGAGACTCCTCCTCACAAGTAATTTTCTTGTTTTGCAGAGCTTCACGGGACACTCAACAAGTAAATATCAGCTCAGCGTATGGCATGTCTTCGCAATACCACTGCCCCAGTTTTCTTTCCACGTTGACCTTGCAAGGCAAGCACAGAACAGCTGCACCGCCGCGGCATGTCGATCTACAACAGTCTGCACCTCTTGCAATTGGGACTCTGGCCCCTTCACTGTCGAGCGTCCACAATTCTGCCCTTTCACTGAACCTTAACAACCGTTTTGCTGGTGCGCGTGGGCTGGACTTGCAGGTCTGGTGAGCATTTGGGCTTACGAGTTGGGCTGCGGTGAGGGGTGGCTATGGGGCCCTAACACCAAGGTTGCACCTGCCAAAGCTATCCCAATGACGCCACAGAAACAACTCCTCAGCTTGGGTCTCAGGCAGTTTGAATCCATCCGGCCCAGCACCTGCCGCAAGGCAATCTTGCTGGGGACGGCAAAAAACGAGAGCTCGGCAATGTCGGGGCCGGGCTGTTTTGTAACAGCTTTGGGCTGCGAGACAGCCCTTCTCGTCAGCAACAACCTCTCCTCCCTCAAGCTGCCACGCTCCGAAACGCCCAACCAGGCACGTGATTTAACTCATGTGTTTCGAAAACCTTTTTGTAGCTATAGTTGCCCGTCTCAGCCCTGGTCTGGACTAGTAAATTGGTTGATTACTGACTGTTGGCTCCTGACAGGCGCATGGGTAAGCGCACTGCTCTCGTCTCTCCAAGTCTCCTCGAGGACCTGAGGATCCCATTTAACCCCCATATCTTTACTCGGAGACTGCTCTCAAAACCGCATACTGCTTAGAGAGTAACGTATGCGCTCCCGAGCACATTGGAAAGGTTTGGACGTGGAAGCTGCAACATCGTGCGGTCCTCGTGCTTGCAGAACCAGGTCAGAGCCAGCTTGGACAGGCGCCGTCGTCGTCATGTCAAAAAACAAATCCTCAAAGCCACACGGGGTGGTAAAAGCCAAAAGAAACTCTCGGCTGCTGAGGCCCTGAACCTGATTGCAAAGGGATGGGCCGTTGCAGATTGAGTTCAAAGTCAGCGTCATCTCGAACGGTTCTCACGATCACCTGCCTTCTGCCTTGCAGACGAGCCACGGAGCTCCTCCCAAGAATGGCGGCATTCTCACGTCCAGTTTGGCCGAAGGCATTGTAGACCTGTCCAACCAGGCCGAGCTTTTCTCTCGGAGTCCGCACATATCACATCGCCACACTGAGTGCCAGTTCATCCACTCTGCCGGGCACCAAGAAGCCCTGCAGGAGACAAGCGAAAGCAAGTTAGAGCCCTGTGCCCTGTGCTGCAAGGTTCCATGATCTGCATGATCCACGTGCAAAGGCAGGCACTAGTCACTAGGCCAGAGCGACAGTTGAGCAGCAAAATGCAGCAAACAAGGCCTGCAGGTGCACCTCATCCCGCTTGTAGGGAGTGCCTTCCCTGAGCATCTCTCACCGCAGTCTTGCTACAGTCGACAGGCGACAAGAGCTAGCCCAAGGACTTCTACCGTCTTGCCTTCCAGCTCGTGGCACTGTTTGGGTATGAAAACTCGCTACATGTTGATGTATCTGATCCCCAAGCCCGAGGAAAAGTAAGTGAGTGCATGCAGAGGTACGGGTCGTCTTCCGGCAGCTCCCAAGTCGATAGCATCCAACGGGAGGGCCCAGGAACCTGAGTGACAGGGCTCACCGACTCACTGCCGCTGACAGCACACCTTCCGAGCCTCGGAGATCTTGACATCAGCGATGGTCAGAGAGACCACATCGAAGCCTCTCTGTGAAGCTCTTGTTGCAACTCCAAGCCATCTTGCGGGGCGTTCAGCAACTTTACATGTACGGTCTACGTATAGTTTAAGAATCGCCTGGGACTCGTCGCCAAAACCTCTCGGCAGTGCCGATAACCAGCGACCCTCCCCCTCACTCTAGACTGCTGACAGACTCCAACTGTTGACGTTTCCACTGTGTCGGAGGAGTGCGTGGGGCTCCACCTCATGAAATGAAGTGCAGAGGTGACGCCAAGCTTGGACCCAGGCTGTCTGCAAGGATCACAAGGCGCATCTCATCCCAGGAGGACAGAAGGATCTTAGAAACAGTTGGCGTTTGGCGTTTTTCCGTGGTCCAACTGTAGCACTGTAGCACTCGGACTCGGGAGGCCTGTGGTATGCTTCTTCGGCCACTGATGTTCGCGACAGCATAGGCCTCCTGAAACTCGAAGCCCAACGGCTCCTTCAGTCTGAAAGCACGCAGAGTGTGTGTTGGAGGATCTTGTGTTCGGCAGTGCCGCTCCAGTGCGTCGATTTGGAGCTCCGAGGCGCTCTGCACGACAGTGAAGTCTCGGTTCAAGTCGTTTTCAAGTTCAACTTGGGCGTGGCTTCTCAATCTGAACCATTGCGTGTGGAGTCTGAGGCGGATTCTGAACTGAATGGTCGTAGTCGTGCCTTGCCCCTTCAGTTCGCCTAAGCAGCGCAGTGCTCATCAGGAAAACTGTCAAGCTGGGATATCGCCCGAGGTTCGGGGTGGCGTGGAGAACTGTGTGGTACAAGAGGTATGGAACATCTGCCTCAATCCTTCGAGCCTCCAAACTCCATGAAGTTCTCAAGAATCGAGGCTGCTGCCTGTGATACCAGAACCTGTGTCGAAGATCACAGGAATGACCTCATGGCTCGGCCCTATGAGCACGATCGAGGAACAAGGACATGATGCTGTAGTGCTAAATCGGAGCCAGGGACATCCCAAGATCGAGCGATCGCGGATGTCTGCATCTCCCGGGACCCGCTTCCAGCATAGTGCTCCAACCTGGTGCGACCGAGTATGACAGGCCGGTCTATCAGAGGGCTCCCATGATCAGCGGGAGTGCGCAATTGCTGGCTGCAACTTCTCGAGTCTATAGCTGGGTCTAGCAAGAGGTTTTCAGACGGAGACTCTGACTCGCCGCAAGATGCATGGACGGCACCTTTTGACACGCTAGTGCCGAAAAAACCGAAGCTGCACGAGGCTCACTCGCCATCATTGGGCGTGGTACCTGCGAGCGGGGAGATTGCCGTAGCTTTTGTTGAGTCTCCGATCTGACCTCGAATCTGGGAGCCTGCTACAAATGGGTGCAGTCGAGTTCAAGACACACGAAGATCGCTTAAAGATTTTTCGAGTCCATTGAAAGACCTTTCTCTTCAGTCTTTCCTTTCTCCCCCGCGCCTTGCTTCTCTTTCTCGCCTTTCTCCAGCGCTCGCCACACCTCCAGGGTCCGCTTCTCCTGGAACTCCTTTCGTTCCGTCGCATCGTCTCGTTGTCTTTCTTTCAATCGCAAGAAAGAACAAACGAACGGAGGGAGTGATGTGTCCTTGGCATTCAGCTTCAGCGCTGCCTGGACTGCGGCCTCTTGCAGCTATGCCAGTTATGCCATAGCCGTAGCAGGCACTCCGTTTTAATTTTGTCTTCAGACAGCGCCTCCGAAGAGAAGCTAACGAAAGCAATGCCTCTCGGGTTGCCATCCTCTGCAAGGGCGAGAGTGGCGAGAGCTTCAGAGTAACATGTAGCAACATACAGCAACTCTACACGGATTGTAGAACCGCGGCCTTCTGAGGGAGAGCAATGGTCCGGATTTCTCCACAGGATCCGAAGTGCTCCTCGAGTTCGGCTCTCGTCGTGGACTTTGGGAAGCCCTTCACAACCACACGGAACCTGTCATCGCAGCGAGTCGCAGCTCTCGCAGCTCGGGCTCCCACTAGCCTCACAAAAACAAGTCTGAGGTGCTCTCGCTTTGCCTTTTCCTTTTCCAGCTGCTGCTGCTTCGTTGCAGCTTGCCTTTGCATCTGCTTCTCATCTGCACGGCTCCTCTCATATTTCTTAACCTGCCGGATCATTGAAAGCACATCTGCACTGAACCAGACTGTGGGCACAAGCAAACGCTGCGACCGGGATGCGACCAGTTTGTTTCCGCCAAGGCTGGTGCCATTCAGCTTCAGAGCGCTTTTGGCAGTTTTGATCTCCGTGAACTCGACGATGGCAAAGCCGCGTGCTGCGCCTGGGATGGTGAAACTTTCAAATTCGGCAACGCCCGGTTCAAAGCCACCAGACACGGCCGGACGTCGTGGTGACTCTCGGAAGCCACTATCATCAAGATTCCTGGAATATGCATGGCACTTACCGATGTCGGGGCCCGAGGAGCCCTTTGACTTCGCCGACCTGGAGCTGGGTACAGTGAAGCTGGCCACTTCTCCACACCTGTCGCAACGATTAAAGACGACAGCTCCGTCGCAACTGATGCAAGTTGTCAAGGCGCTTCTTGGAAAGATGCTGCTTCAGCGCATCCGCAGCATCTGCATCTGTGCCGAAACCTATCAGGCAAGACATGATTGATGAGCAGTCTACTGCAGTGCTGTGCATGTCCAGCCGACAGCTGTAGCCGAGTGCGACCGTGTGTGATTCCGGCCTGTAATGAAGAGCTTCGCTGCCTTCGCCTCGCTGGAAGGGACCTATAGACAACGAGAGACAAGGTTACACGAGAGAACCACTGACAGATTTGCCTCAGAGTGCTTTGGATTGGAGGGGTCCAGCTTGACCCCTGCCAGCCGGACCTAGGATGCTGTTCGCTCATGTAGCTTCATGTCATCCAACATCGACTTCAATACTTACCCTTCATCTGGGTTACCGTAATCTTGGAGTCCAGTAAGTCGCCGTCCTCGGCCAGAGCTGCCTGCGGTCAAAGTTGAGTGACCAGAGCAAGGCTTTTTGGGTCAAGGATGCAGCAGGACTAGGGAATGCATCTTCATCTTCATTTGCGTCGGGACAAGACAAGAGCACGACTACACCTTGTCCAGAGTGCTGCAAAGATCAAAGAGCACACACATGAAAATGGCGTGACCTCCAGAAATCACATTTGGAATCGGCAACGAAACGTTCCCAGTGCTTGGCTTTGGTGCCATGCGGTGTTGCTCCTGGTACGGGCTTTCGACCGTGTATCTTCCTAATTGCTAGATCCATGGTCTTGACATGCCTCGGATCTCCAGCACTCCCTTGTGTTTGCTGAGCTTGACCACATTCGTCCACAAGTGTTACGGGAGGTGGCTCCCCAGCCTAGGCCCATCCCAGAATCAGCAACCCTCGGGACTTTTGAGAGTGTCGTCTCCCAACCTCCCACACATGACAGTGTGCAAACCTACTCATCCAATATTGGCCAAAATGCCTAGAGGCCTAGAGGTTGAACCATCTACTGAAACATCTTGAAAGGCCGACATCAAATCATGGACAGAGAACCAGGGCAAGCGAGAAGACTGTGAGCTCTGAGCTCTGCGAGTGCAGGCCTGGCCTTTGCTGCACTGGACTCTGCGAAGCCGACGAAAGCGATGCGCTTCTTGTTCCTCCGCCGATCCGGAGGGATTTGAACTTCCTGCGAGCGGCGTGCAGAGGACTGTTACGGTAGATTCATTCATCTGGTCTGTGGAACAGCGGATCATTGCATCATCATCTACGTGCTCGGTCCACAACTGTGCCATACTTGGCAAACTTCTCTCGTATGCTGCTTTCAGGGCAGTCTCGAGGCACACCTCCCACACAGAGAAGGGGACTAGATGATAGACTTCGACATGTGAGGCATCGTGGCAATACAGAAGCCGGCTAACATCGCCTGAGATGTAGATCTTACTTGCGGACTCCTCGGGAGCATCTTCTTTCAGGACCTGGAGAAAGGTGAAGACACAGCCGGGCTGGGGTCACGCTTGCAGTGCCGCTGCAAACCTCACACGAAATGGAGGATGACAAAATGGTGCAGCAGCAAGGGCGGCCTTCTTCTTGACCTTGCTTGCTTTGGCCGGCTTGGTCTCCAGCTTTTCTGAGGTCTCCTCTCGCACGACAGATCCATGTGCAACATTTCATATGATTCATGCGTGCAACACTTGGCAGTGCTTCGTCTTCAGGTTGGCAGGTTGGCACGAAGCTGACCTTTCTGCCAGCTGGCCCGTCCTGCAAGACCTCGATCGGCCGCTTCTTTCCCTTGACCTGGCGCCCGGAAATGCGCCGCAAGACTTTGGCCGAGCCAAACACCGGCCATGCATCCCTTCAGAAAACTTCGGACTCTTGCAGGATTGGCACGTCGTGCCCGTTTGATTGCCACCTGTCCATCATCGCCTTGCAGCTTTGCTGCGTTCTTCGGCATGGCATGAGGACCGCCAGAGTTTAAGGCTCCGTGGCACGATGCCGTATGCAGAATCACAGCGATGATGAGGGTGTGGATCTTGCTAGTGTGGGTCAGCCTGGGTGTTGTGAACAGTGTTGGGTTTGCTCTCCTCTTGCAAGCAATCTCGCTCTGCGCAGCTTGAGCAATACGCGAATCGGAAACGTCTACGCCTGCCCATCGCTCCTATGGAGTCTTCAGTAGCTGAACTCAGAACTAAAACATAACATATGCGCAGTCCTGCTTGCATTGGTCTTGATGTCTCCCGACACAGCTCGAGCACAAGAAGCAGGAATTTGGAGGCTCCGGCTTCCAATAGTTGTACTCCACCGGGGGTGGCGACTGCGGGTTCCGCACGTTCAGCCTGAGTGCAGCTGACCAGTGACCAGAGCTCAGACTAAAGAGCCCAAAACTGTCCGAAGATTGAAACCTGTTCGCACTCGCTTTGGCAACTCCGCGATATTGTTCCCTTTGGGATCAGGCGGTCCTCCAGGGCAGCTTTTCCTGCCGTGGAGCGAGGGTGCGGTTGAACTTCCGCTCCAGCGGTGGAAGTGTTAGAGGGCAAAGCGGATCGAAGTCTTCGATCTGCTCGGCTGGCCGAACTACACGGCGACGAAACCTAGCCTTTGACCAGGTTTCGGCCAAGTATTTGGGATGTGTACCCATGGTGACCTCCGGTCTGAAAGGCTGGATCGTGACGGGAGGAACGGTCGGTACAGTGTGACTCAGATCTAGAGAGCTGATGTGAGAAAACTCCTGCGATGTCAAGAGGGTCCTGCGCTTAAACTGAGGATCAGCGCCTGAAGCCAACAAGAAGTCAGAGATTCTCTGGCTGTCGCCAGAGCAGAAAGCTGCCTGAAGAGCCGTGCAGCCAGCGAAATTGCAGCCGTTGGCACTGGCTCTGGCCTCAAGCAACAGCTCCACTTTTGCAGGTGATTGGGCCAAGACAGCCAAACGCAGTGGGGTCTCGCCACCGGAACCTTGGCCCGTCATGATGTTCGGATCCCCCCGCGCATGCAATATGGCGGCCATCGTTTCATTGGAAAGGTTCTGGGAAACTGCCAGGTGCAGCACTGTCCTTCCAAGGCCTTCAGGTGCATTTGCCTCAGCGGAAGCTTCCAGCAAGCTCTTCAGCATTGTCTCATTGTTGGCCTGTGCCGCGACGTGCAAAAGGCGCGCGTGCCGATCAGTAGCGGGGCTCGCAATTGCGTTGGGATCGGCACGGTGTGCAAGCAGCAGGGTGTGAATACCAGGCTCTGGAATGCTTGCCGTGTGGAACAATGGCTGCACCCCAGCCGAATCAGATAGAGATGCATCGCAGCGCGCTGCCAAAAGCTGCTGGGCCAGCAGGAAAGGTGGCCTTCCGGTTCTGAGAGCAGCGACAAGAGCTGTGCGGCCAATTCTGTTTGTTGCATTTACATCACAGCGGCTGCGGAGCAATGTTGAGAGGATCTCTTCACTGCCACGCTCAACAGCAATCTGCAAAATCGGCTTGCCATCTGACTTCGCGTTGACATCCGCTTGGTGCCAAAGCACCCGCTCGACGAGAGGCAAGTCGGCACGGCGTACGCATGCAGCTACCATCGGTTCCATCGCTGCGGCTCCCTCAACCCAGGCACCAGGTCCGTTGATGTCAGCACGACGCTGCAGGAGCGCGTCCACGACCGCGAGCGTGTACCGATTGGAATATCGCACGGCGGCATATAAGAGACTCTGACCAGTGAAGGGGTTTTGGCCATTCAGAATCTCAATGAGATGTGCACTCAGATGCTGTGGCACATACCGAAGCAGCACATTTGTTACAGGATAGTTGCGACTTTGGACAGACATGTCTAGGGCACTCGGGCTGGACCCATCCTTCTTTGGCAGATCCCGGCTTAGGATGGCAAGGCAAGCCCTGGTTGGCGGTGGCGTGCCGGCGCCTTCCGACAGCTCCAAGCCCCATCGGTTCAGAAGGGACTCCACGCGTTCGGCCTGAGTGTCAGATGCCTCCCTGTCGACGAGGCCCTGCAAACGAACCGCCAGTTGCTCGAGAGTCGGCCGGAATGCCAACACAGCTGAAACGACGGCCTCCCTGACGGCGAAGCTTGAAGGCGGTCGTCGATTCGCGGGCACAGGCGGCGGCACCAGGTGCCCTTGCTGCGGGCTACCATTCGCGGCGGACGCTGTAGGCGGACGCTCCACCTGCACATCTGGCATTGCTGGCACCTCAGCCGGCCCAGCAGGCTCCAGAGCGGCCAGAAGATCTTCCTCACGCAGCGTGCCCTCGACTGTCTCACCATCTCCCACAGGTTGAGCCACTTCTTCCACCTGCTGGCCTTCTTGCGTTTGCTGGGGCTCTGCCTCTTCAAGCGCCTCCGAAATCTGAGACTTTTGAGAACTGTCAGGCTGACGAGGATCGCCATCAGGCGCCAGTGGCTCCGAACTTGACACTCCTGGAAGGCTTCCACCCCTCCCTTATTTTACCCTCCAAGTCTGCTTGAGAACTTGCAAACTAGAAATAAAAAGTTGGCACAGCTACCATTTGCCTAGAGGGCTTGGGAATCCAGCAACTTGCAAAGCCGATGCTACCTTGCTTATGAAGGGTCGCTTCAGAGTCTGAGCTTTTGCTTCAGAGCCCTTCCCGTCCCGTCCCGTCCTCCGCCTCTGGACTCTGCGGACTCCGCGGATTCCGCGGACTCCGCAGACAGCTCGGGCTCTGCTGGCTTTGGAAGGCTCTCTGAAGTGGACTTCCTCGGAGCCGACTGCGCATCCTGCGACTCCTTGGAGCGTTGCGGCAGTTCCAGATTTCCTATCGTCTCTTCTTCGCCGGGCCTCGAAACTTCGGTCATGCGCCTACGGGCCGTGGCAAGATCTTCTTGTGAAAGCTCCGCCACCGTGGACCGGCGCTCCCTTTCAGAATGTCGCCGCCTTGCAGCGCTTGCTGCGGCTGTGGTATGTGCCTTAGCCTGCGGCTCACGATCTCGAACTCGGTCGAGCAAGGCATTGACGTCACCATGCATCAACAGGACTTCCTGGCTAGGAGACCTCTCGAACGCTGCAGGGATGCAGAATTCCTGATGACTTTTCAACAGAAGAAGGCTGCACGGCAATACGACGCGCTTCAGGTCACTGACCAGAAGCAATGGAGCTGCAACATCCTGCTCGCCCTTTGTCCAAGTCTTCCGCTCGTGCTGGGCTTCCGCCATATTTCGAAGCTCTTTCTGAAGCTTCTCATACCATGTCAACGGCATCACAGGATCCACATCCTTATCTGCCCCCTCGACTTCGTTGACATCGTGGTCCTTGCCGGCGAAGAACATCACCGGATGAAGAAACACAAAGTTGACAATAATGTTCGGGCTTTCAGCCTCAGCAGCTGTGCCAAGAATTTTTAGGCATCTTGCTTCGCAGCCAAGCACAAGCCGCAACTGCTTGTGAAGCTCGGCATCCAAATTCACCGGCCAACCCTTCTTAGGTGGCCTTAATGACAACATGCCACCTGCCACCAGCACGACATCCTTCTTGCCCACTGTGCCCTCTGGCCACATGTAGTTGCCCGAAAAAGCTGGATCTTCAGTTTGATCTCCACCAGAGCCGAGTGCATCATCCAAGCCCGAATCAAAGGAGCCAACCAGCTGGTGTTCTGGCCGAGATGTGTGCTGAGCAAGCGCTTGCTTTGCCGCAAAGGCTTGCGACCCGGGCACGAAAGCTGCACAGTCTCGACAGACAGCTAGTGCGGTACCTTCCTTCTCAGGTACCTGCGAGCCCACCGCTGCTGAACCACAGACATCACAATTCTCCTGTGATTTCCACGGGACGAAACTGCCCAAACCTGGCACGGGACCTAGGGCCGCCTCTAAGTAGCAGCTGCGTTCAGCATATGCATCCAGGCGTGCCCAGCTGCTGGGTGCAGCAACAAGGTCTCTGACCCATTCGCTGGTGAGGTAACGGCAGATGTCTTGCAGGGAGGCTCCCGCTTGAAGACCTCGAGCGTCCAGTACTGGGCCACCCAGGCGGCGAATGCACAGTCGCGCCCTTTGCCCGTGCACAGGCAAGAGCTGCGCACTCAGTCGCTCAGCCAAGATTTCTGCGTCCACGGAATCTGGGTCTCCTGTGCGTGTTTTCAACGATGGCACCATTGAGAGCTGCAGTCTCGCTCCCATGTCAAAGGCCTTGATGTAAAATGGACACCGCCTTGAGGCACCTCGACTAAAACCTTCAACAGCAATCGCAGAATCAAAGCCCAGCTTGGCCACTGGAAGGACAATCTCGATGGAGCTGGAAGATTGTATAGTCTGCAAAAGTTCAGACAAAGAGAGCTTTCGCGGCTCTACATCCGCAGCAAGCTTGGCTAATCCAGGGCAAAGCCACGAGGTGTCCTGACGTCCGTGTTCGGTCTCCAGGTGCACACCGAGATCTGGCTCTTCGACCCGGCAGAAGCTTGGAAGGAGAAGGGATTCGCCACGATAGCCGTAGCGATCCAGGCGATAGATGCTCCCTCGCCCTTTCGTCCATGACGAAGCCCAGTGATGTCCCTCAAGGCGGACAAATTCATCGAGCAGCACTAGCTTCCCTGTCCCAGCGTCGACCACTCGGGGAACGGGCAGTGGATCATGGCACAACATGAGCGGAAGCGGAACGGGGCCAGTTTCTGAAACCTCGGCTGTCGACTTCAACAGCGATCACGCTAGGACAGCTTAATATTCAAGCGAGCAGCAGCATCTTGCACCTGTTGACCCCACCAGTCCGACCATTTCGCCTGCAAGCGTTGAAACAATAGAAGGGCCCGTCTACGTCATGTGAGTCTGTGCGTCTGTGTGCGTCCAGCGGTGCTTGGGCGGCCTTCCACTGCCCTTCAGCGGGACCTTCGAGCCGTGCTCCCCGTCCGAGCAGCAAACAACTCACAAGGTCGATCCTTTCGAGGCCGATCGCCAGCTCAGCCTCGCGGGCGCCGCTCGCTCGCTCTCTCTCTCTCTCTGCTCTCGCATAGCTGCCGCCTCCAGAGCCTCGGCTGCCTGCTGCAGCGCCACCTGTGCCGAAGACACTTCGCCGCGACTCTCAGCAAGGCTCAGCGAGAAGCTGGCCTGGCGGAGCCGCGCCACCCGGCCTTCGGCAGCGCCGCCGGGGCCCAGGCGTCGCGCCATCAACCAGCAAGGCGCGAAAGCCACACATGTAGTCGACTCCTTTCCGTGAAGCTACGAACCTTACTTTAGGAAAGGTCGAACAGCTTACCGCCTCAGTCTCAGGACACCATTATACGACGGTGGTGCATGTTACTAGTGCCTGTGCTAATGCTGTTGATTGCTTGGTCTTATGCACCAGCCTTGCATGATCACGCACAACATGCTGCCCATGAGCGCGTGGCACTGAGGCGAGTCGCTGGGGGGTAACGGCAGCATACTTAGGCTTCCTCTGGAATCCTCTGGGGCTTCCACAGCAAGCGGCACAGTTCGCCAGACCTCTGCGACCATCCGCTTGACCATGTCAGTGCATCATGGTAACGACACCGTGTAGATGCAGATCCATGGATTGCTTCTTGACAGATTTCGGTGTTTCGGTTGCAACTCGACTTGTCATGAAGGCCATGGCTGCAGGGCTCTACCGAAGTTGACGGCGGGAATTGTCATGACCTGCATGGTGATGCCGCAGAATCTACAGTTACACATTTGAGAGCAGAAGACCTTCGCTCAGCCCCCCAAGCTACAGAAGTGGCAGCCGCCTCTGCAGCGCAGTATGCTGGCCTCGTCGCCTCAGGCTCCAAGTCCGCGACCTCGGCCATTCAGCACATCTGCAAGCGCACTCGCTCGGTGCACAGGCGTGGACTTTCCATGAGGCCCAGGGCCGAGGCCACCAGAGGGAGCAAGATGCGCCTGTCGATGCAGGAGCCTGGCCTTGGTGGACTCGGGTTGGTTTTGGCGATGACTCAGTCCAAGTTTGTTCCTAACCGCACAACCCATGCTGGAAACCCAACACATGTTAGTGCAGCTTGTGCGAGCAGAAGCACATTGGGTCGTCTATTTCGCTGCGGCTCGAAGGGTCTGCATACACTTTGGCAACGTCCGAGGGACATCGGCAATGGGTGACACGTTTGTGTTCCGGCGCCCAGTTTCTTGAGCAAGGAGGCGATCTCCGCTACGGCCTGCTACAGTAGTCTCTTTTTGCTGCAGGAAAAACTCGTACCATAACCAGGCGCCTTCTCGTCCTACAGGTGACACAAGCCACACGAGCTGAAAGCTTCATATAGGCGGACTGCGAGACATCTGCGAGACATTGCGAGACCATGCCGGGAGAATCTCTTCAGGGTGACAAGCAATGCTCAAGTCGTTTACTCCATTTGCAGCACGCTGGACTCGCAATGATAGGCCTAGTCAATACAGAGAGAAACCACAAGTGTGGCCAACTTTTGGGTTTGCACAGATGGCCTGGTGCAAGCCAGGCCTCTGAAGTTCATCTTAAGGCTATTCTCATCAATGTTTGGAACACACTGCTAGGCTTTTTTCTGCCATACATACAAAGACTGTCAGTGCCAAAGCATAACCCGCTCACTCGTCCGGATGTTTACAGACACACTCCACACCTGTTTTCAGGAGCATCTTCCAGAACTTGAAGGCTGCGAAACTCCCGTGCCTGTGATGGGCTTAACCTCTGGAGAGGAGCTCAGCAGGGGCCGCACCAGACGCCCTGGTGATGAGCGCGATTGGGGAGCGGCTGCCTGCAAGCGACAATGACATGCCAGGACTGCCGCCGAGCAAACCACCCTGATCTGGAATTCCCCTGCTTTTTCCTAATCCTTCACGAATGTTTCACTGCCTTTAAGGTGCTGAGCTTCTCGGGCTAATCCAACTTGTTGCATTCATTTTGGTGTTGTTTTGGTTGCT
The DNA here is from genome assembly GCA_003297005.1 of Symbiodinium sp. clade A Y106. Classification (NCBI taxonomy): domain Eukaryota; class Dinophyceae; order Suessiales; family Symbiodiniaceae; genus Symbiodinium; species Symbiodinium sp. clade A. Next base: position 54,983 of record BGNK01002945.1, read on the forward strand.
GGTTATCATGTCGTTTTCGCCGTTGATGCCTGTGAAATCACTCTTAATTGGGAGTGGATGGAGGTGAAGGCCCCAAGGGCTGGCCTTACTACCTGCTGCTGCTCTGATGCTGCTGCTCCTGCCGCCACCTCTTTTGAAACTGCTCCTGCTAACTGCTAGCGATAATTACTCCTACTCCTACGACGACGGCAACAACAACAACACCAGCAGCATCAACAACAACAGCAGCAAGAATAACACGACCACAAACACGAGCAAGAACGAACACTAACAACAATGCCAACAAGAACAAGAGCACGAACCAGAACGGTAGCAATAACAAGAACGATAACACGAACCAGAGAAAGGAACAACAAGAAGAAGCAGCAGAAGAAGACGAATAAGGAAAACAAAATAATAAACACAAGAGCAACGAGAATATGAACAATAAGTAACAAGGACAATAAGAACAATAACAACAGAACACGACATTAACAACCACAGCCACGACCACAACGACAACGACGACAACGACGATTTTTTCTTGAACGCTGAGCGAGCGGGCTCTGCTCATTGCGGGCGCGTGAAACTGAAATGAGCACCAGAATTACCGTACTTCAGAGCAAAACAGAGGTAAAAGGCCAGAGAGAGAAGGACAAGCTTCACTGTGCGGTCAGAAAGCGCAGCCTGCTCAGTGGGGTGAAGAACCCTCCGACACCCTCAGTGTGATCTATGGCGTCCCATGATCACGAACCACTGAATGGCGAGCCGTATCCGAAGACCGTCACTCTGAGTGCCTGTTGCGTGGCNTCAGTGGGGTGAAGAACCCTCCGACACCCTCAGTGTGATCTATGGCGTCCCATGATCACGAACCACTGAATGGCGAGCCGTATCCGAAGACCGTCACTCTGAGTGCCTGTTGCGTGGCGGCCCACTCATGGTCACTCCCAAACAGAGGCGATGGGCCGTAAGGTCGAAAAGACTCCATTGAAGGTGTCAGCATTGGCAGCATACAGGTGCCTGGCGGTGACGTAAGAGTAGGACCTGAAGTGTGGACTTGCGAGCTCAGGGCTGCTAGGCTTCCGTTTCGGTCAGCGCTGAACAGCCTTTTGCTGATAGATTGCCAAGCAGGTCAGCACGAGGGCCTGCAGTCCCTCGTGTGGAACAGGCAGCCCGGAGAGCCTATTTGATAAGGCCGCAGATCAGACTGAAGGCGATGCCTCTATTAAAGTTGGCGTTGCCGACAACCGCAGCTAAGGTAGCTGGAAGCCTAACTCCTCCAGCAGAGATGCGTCAGCTGGTTTCAAGTGTTGGAGCGGCCTTGCACAGTAGGCAGCTAGCGTGATACGGTCGGCAAAGCTCCACCTGTTGGTGCAGTGAAAATGACTATGAGCTGGGAAGAGCAGCGCCTGCATAGTGATGCAAGCAGGCTCCGACTTCGGCGACCTGGTGCCCGCCATGGCTGTGACAGAAGGGGGAAAAGCTAGTGCGGCCTGGATACCTAAACAGCAGCCGTTCTGCTCCCTGTTGTGCAAACAGGTCCGTCCCACAGAGCCAGTAGAACACNAACAGCAGCCGTTCTGCTCCCTGTTGTGCAAACAGGTCCGTCCCACAGAGCCAGTAGAACACCCCCCCTGCAAGAGAGGCAGGTGGCCCTGGCCGCGGGGGAACCCCGTAACCGTAAGTGCATAAGTCAAGGGGGGCCAGCAACAGGCTGGTCCTGAAGAAAGGGACGCACCAGCAATATGTAACCTCCATTGCGAGCCTGTCGCATGTCTGATTC
>BGNK01002945.1:66012-77569 GCA_003297005.1 Symbiodinium sp. clade A Y106
GCATATTATGCAAAAAGACCTGTGTTAGGCACGGTCGGGTGCAGTGCGAGCATGTATCGAAAGCATGTGATATGTTTTTGATTGTTTTCTTCAGCAGTGTAAGTTTGCTCTGTTCTAATCTTGCCGCTGCTCAAGCATAAGGGCATGAGGGTTCGTGTGTTCTCTAGAACTTGCGAAGGCGTGTCGGCAAAAGCCGTGGGCAGGAAAAAAAATCAAAGAAGACAGACATCATCTTAGGCTGTGAAAACGCGGCATGTGTGCAAAACAAACACGGTACATGTTTCAAAGTTTTACATACCAACACACCCAAGAGGGGCGCAGGGGTTAAAAGAAAACAACAACTCGTTTTAAACCTGTATTTTGAAATTGCTGGGTCTTATTGAAAAACTACACCAACTCGCAGGGAAACAGAAGCCNCAGGGGTTAAAAGAAAACAACAACTCGTTTTAAACCTGTATTTTGAAATTGCTGGGTCTTATTGAAAAACTACACCAACTCGCAGGGAAACAGAAGCCGTTTCGAAATTTGAGCAAACACCCCAGATTGAACAAAGAAGCGACAGCCCGATTTGTTTGCGAATTTGTTGTTGTGCCATAGCAAACGAAACCTTATTGCTCAGGTGTTCTGCAGCATGTCTTTGTTGTTTTCCAAGCTTTNCCCAGATTGAACAAAGAAGCGACAGCCCGATTTGTTTGCGAATTTGTTGTTGTGCCATAGCAAACGAAACCTTATTGCTCAGGTGTTCTGCAGCATGTCTTTGTTGTTTTCCAAGCTTTTCATATCATTGAAATCTCCGAAAGCTTAAAACTTTTGTTTGGGAAGGAATTCCTGGTCATTTGAGCAAACATCAATTTGTTGTTGTCCCGCAGCAGCAACACCCGATTCAAGACCTGATTGCTTGAGTGTTTTCCAAAACAAGCGAAACATGTCTTTGTTGTTTTTTGTTCTTTCACATCATTGAAATCTCCAAAAGCTTAGAACTTGTATTTGGGAAGAAGTTCCTGGTCAACAACACTATCTCTCTATTTATTCGACAGCCTTTCTTGGTTTGCAGTCACAGCCTCGGGTTACGTCCGACCAATAAATAGACTTAGATGACCTGTAGAAACCCTAAATGCCGCAACTATAACTATAAGCCTTCAGCTTAAAACCCGGTGTACCTGTCAGGGCCCCGCAGGAATCACAGGATCATCTTCTTCATGGCGACGCAGATTCTCGACATTTTCGACATCCGCAAGAGAAGTGCTGCGATAGTGCTTCTCTTGTTGGATACAAGACATTTGCCAGGGAACGCCGCGATGGTGTTGCCCTTGGCCGAAGCAAAATGCCCCAGCAGGGGCAGTGTTAGAAAGAGAATTAAGGAGAAAAAAGAGGGGGCACGCTGCGATAGTGTGTCACCCTAACACACAAAGGGCAAAAAGGGGGGCACGCTGCGATAGTGTGTCCCCTTTGCGGCTGACACCCAAAAACAGAGGGGCACGCTGCGATAGTGTGTCCTTTTCCAGAGCCATTGCTGCGATAGTGATGGCTCCAGAAGAGTTCACTGAACTAGATCTTTATGCAACACAAGTGCCNCTGACACCCAAAAACAGAGGGGCACGCTGCGATAGTGTGTCCTTTTCCAGAGCCATTGCTGCGATAGTGATGGCTCCAGAAGAGTTCACTGAACTAGATCTTTATGCAACACAAGTGCCGCGATGGTGCTTGTGCTGCATTCAGCACACTTTCAGGACCCTATTCTTCCAGAGGCGTGTGCCCCAGTGTGACAGCATCAGGCAGTCTCAAGTTCAAGGTCTTGGTTTTGGGCCCCGGGCCTTCTAGGGCTCAGTGGGAAATCAACATACTCTAGCACAGTGATGCATCCAATTGTCTCGATGCCCTGTTGCAGTTCGGAGTGTCTTCAAGAACCCATCTCACTCCAGCCTTGTCTGACTCCCCCGATGTTCGACGNGAAATCAACATACTCTAGCACAGTGATGCATCCAATTGTCTCGATGCCCTGTTGCAGTTCGGAGTGTCTTCAAGAACCCATCTCACTCCAGCCTTGTCTGACTCCCCCGATGTTCGACGCATGGCCTGGGTAGTGTTTGCAGGCACCGCTAGGAATTATTTACTTCTGGAGCGTAGCACACTCCGTGATCGCAATATCTCAACAATCGTCAGGCTCGTGTACTAGAAACCTCTCGGACATGCAGTCTGCGTGGAGTGTAGCAACAACGGAGGCCCCGACCAATCAGAAAGCCTGCCCTTTGACCTTTGACGTACAATGCCCTGCCTGGGAAGGCTGCGATGTGACTGATTGGCTTGCGAGGCGCGGGTGAATTCTGAGACACTTGTGAGCTAACGCGGCCAGCCTTGTCCGATGCCCAATGTGAAAGATCTTTGACCTTGTCAGCGACCCACCGAATCATTATTTCTAACAGACATGCAGATTGTGCGTCTGGCAGTTGGGCAATGCACCGAGTGCTGTAGAAGACTGGCGGTATGTTGGCGATGCACTCCTGACTCCCTTTTTTTNTTTTTTTCTCGTGCCCGCCCGAAGCAGCTTCAGCGCACAGGCCAGCGGAAGATCCCAATGCCTCGACGCAGCAGGCTGAGACATTCCATTCAGCTTCGGGTCAAGACAAAGTCCTTGGCCAGGCCTTGAGGATTCAGGCGAGGTGGGGACGGTAGAAACCTGTCACCCAGTAGTTTTATTGCACATGTGGTGCTGATGAGAGCCCCCACCTCGCGGAAGTGAGCAGGACTTGTCGCTTCCTGCAGGTGAGACTCATGCTCCATGTGCTACAGATATAAGGTGNGAGCAGGACTTGTCGCTTCCTGCAGGTGAGACTCATGCTCCATGTGCTACAGATATAAGGTGTGCGTCCCCGCCAGCAACGAGGCGGATGCGATGTCTTCCTGTCAGAGGCACGGCCATTACCTGAGATGCCACTGATTTCGCAGAATGTATAACTGTTTTTAAAAGGCCAGATAATTATGTCTAGAGGCTGTTACCTCCAGGGAGACGTGGGTACTTCAGTGGGCTCCATGTCCTGAATGTCCTGTGATTGAGGAAGGACACAGCTTCATGTAGCATTNTTAAAAGGCCAGATAATTATGTCTAGAGGCTGTTACCTCCAGGGAGACGTGGGTACTTCAGTGGGCTCCATGTCCTGAATGTCCTGTGATTGAGGAAGGACACAGCTTCATGTAGCATTTCAAGTGACAATCATGGCCTCCGGAGCTCGACGGGCAGGGGACGTGGGGCTCGGAGCGCTGGGAGTGCTTGGAGCTCTCTCCTGTAAAACACAACACGCCGTTTCACAANTGACAATCATGGCCTCCGGAGCTCGACGGGCAGGGGACGTGGGGCTCGGAGCGCTGGGAGTGCTTGGAGCTCTCTCCTGTAAAACACAACACGCCGTTTCACAATTGTGTGTCCTGCTGCCAGGCTCCTCAGGCGCCTGGGCGGAGATGCCTTCCTGGTGGAGGCACTCGGTGGGTGAGCTGTGGTGTACATGTACGGCGNCATGTGCTACAGATATAAGGTGTGCGTCCCCGCCAGCAACGAGGCGGATGCGATGTCTTCCTGTCAGAGGCACGGCCATGACCTGAGATGCCACTGATTTCGCAGAATGTATAACTGTTAATTAAAAGGCCAGATAATTATGTCTAGAGGCTGTTACCTCCAGGGAGACGTGGGTACTTCAGTGGGCTCCATGTCCTGAATGTCCTGTGATTGAGGAAGGACACAGCTTCATGTAGCATTNAAACACAACACGCCGTTTCACAATTGTGTGTCCTGCTGCCAGGCTCCTCAGGCGCCTGGGCGGAGATGCCTTCCTGGTGGAGGCACTCGGTGGGTGAGCTGTGGTGTACATGTACGGCGTGTCGGTATCAGAGTCCTGGGCTCGCAGGTTCAGAACCTCCGCGGCCATCTCGTTTATCATGATCTGGCCAGGAGCCCAGCAGCAGACTAGAGTCCCCGTGCACACGACTAGACTTCCAGCGCCTCCTTGACTTGTAGTTCTTGCCGAAGAGTGGCTGCCTCGAGAGAAATGCTAGCCTAGCTTTCCGTCTTAAGATGACAACAATGGCCTCCTGTCGCAAGCTCGTAGCCTGCCGAGAATGCAGCACGATCCTCTGCCCTTCCTGACAAGATAAAGACGGAGGGCCTCCTCCAAGTCCTCTAGCTTCTCCCGCTGAAGCTTTTGGCGGCACTCTGAAGCAGCCTGCAAGGCCAAACATGCACGCCCAGACGCACACACACCACCCACACACACACACACAAACACAATAAAGCAGACTGCACGTCCAGTCCTGCTCGGCAGCCCGCAAATCCACCATCGTAGCAGCGTTCACTGTCAGCTGCTCCTACCGACATGCTCACGCCACAGGACTCTCCACTGCCACGTCCCACACCGCCTCTGCATTTTCCAGGCTCTGCCGCAACTCAGCCTCGCATCCGGTATTAATATGTGATGTTTTTTTGATCGCCTGTCTTGTGAAGCGTGAGCCCTGCCTGGCTCTTCTTCATCGCACCCTGACATGCCACTGCTCGGGCATTGTCAGTCCCTTGTCGCACTCTCGCACAACCCCGCCTGAGCGTCGACCGCATCCTGGAGGCCTTGCTCCATGGCGCTCACGAGGTTCTTGTAGCGCTGCAGCTCCTTTTCTGAGGTCTCCTGCTGTGCACAATGAGTAAGGAACTCTTTGCAAACGCTTGAAGACAGACCCAGAGGCTCGAAACACTCATGATTCGGTCCTGGAGGCTCCTCTGGGTCTCCAATTGGCCGAGGCTTGTCTTGCACGCCGACTCCTGCAAGAATTTCACCAGCCGGGATGCAAATCTGCTACGCTGCCACGGAAGTCCTCTGTGGTGAGCTTCAAGTCGAGGTCGCTCTTCTCGTTGCGGCACTTGAAGAACTGCAGCTCCTCCTGCTTGAAGCAGTTCCACCAGTGCCGGCCCCGACGGACCTGTTCCGTCGTGGCTGCGTTGGCGGCTTGCAGCTGTTCTTCCAGCTCATCACGCTCGCCCACCACTGCAGCGGTTTCCTCTCGGAGCTGGCCCATTGCTGCAGTGTTTTCCTCTCGGAGCTGGCTCATCGCTGCAGCGCTTTCCTCTCGGAGCTGGCTCATCACTGCAGCGTTTTCCGCTCGGAGCTCGCCGACCGTAGCCTCCTCTGTGGCAGCCTTAGTCCAGCTGTTCTCCGCCAGGCTCTGCTGCAGCTTGAGGACTGTCTTCATGGCAGACTCCTCTGACACCGCCTCCACGTACTCCGAGCGAAGCGTCTGTGCTTCTTCACGAAGATCCCGGCCTTGCTTTTCCTCCATGCGTAGCATGGCCTTCAGCTCCGCGTTCTCCTGCAAAAGAGGAGCTCGGTTCTGCTCCCTCCTCTGCCTGCTCGTCATCTCTGACCCTTCGGTGTTGTCAGGGTTGTCCCGAGGTGCTGCAGCTGGCTGCCCCTTGGCCTTGGCTTTTTTCTTTGGCTGGCTACAACTGCCACCGCCGGAGCCACTGCCAGAGCCGCCGCCTTGGTTCCAGCGGTCGCCACCGCCAGAGCCACCACTGTCGTTCCAGCTGGACCAACTTCCATCCGGCGCCCAGTGGCCACCTCGCCACCAGCCTCCACCTGACGCCATGTTGTGGCGGTGCTTTCACTGCTGCTACTGCGCCTACCACACTGTCTCCACAAACTTCCATAGAAACTGTCAAGGTACAGGACAGTGACACGTGTCGTGGGCATGCGGCGTGCGTCGTACTATCTGTTCTGCTACCTCCTATTATAGCAGTGTCTCCGTGCCCTTTGGCTCTCGATAAACTCTGAACTGTGTCTGGAAAAACCTAAAAAACATGCAACTGTGGGTTCACGCCCATGTCATGCGTGCCTGCTTGGTCCACCCGTGCAAAACAGGCAATCACATCTCACCGACGTTAAATCAGCTAAATCAGTTGATGCTGAGCTGCAATTCAACACGGACTGCATGGCTGCTTGAACTAGGCTAGCCCAGCACTGGTTCTGCAATGGAAGCTCGTCCTCTCTTGCAGACTGACACACGCAGCGTAGGGCAGGGAGTGCAGAGGAACATGTTCAGAAAAGCTAACGCTCAGGCGGAGACCCTGCCAGCTGCCCGTCGACTTCCACCTTCAGGCTGCGTGCACTCCGGGAGTTGGGGAACACTTGGGACAGTTTTGCTTCGGCACCCAGACACATTGTTAGTGCATGCATTCATTAAGTTGCCAGCTTGTAGACTAACCGCCTACAGTCGACAAGCGAGCAGGTCTATGAGTTCACCGGAACACTGGGGCACCCGCCGATGATGAGGAGGCCCGAAAGCAAATGTCGGAAGTGGGGAAACCAGACCTCGGAAGTGCCGCTTCCGAAACCCGGGTGCTGGGTGGTTTGGGAAGTGAACTCAGGAGTCTTGCCAGAGTCTACAGACACCGCAGAAGCCAGACTTACATGCGTTGCCCTGACAGCAGACAGTCAATGATGCGCTGGCACACAGGTTTTGGCCCGGGAGTCCGCCTTTTACCCNAGGCGGACTGCCGCGCATGTGGATTTTTCTTGCATCTTGAACATGCTGGTGAAGTGCAACCGTTCCCGGGTGTGGGAATTCTCTGACGGATCGAACTTTCCTTAAAGCTAAGACCGAGTCCTCTCAAAATCTTGTGTCCTTCAGATCCGATCGTGATTAACTATGATGTCTCAGAACTCTCAAGCCGAACAGGGTGTCCAAGTTCCACACGTAGTTTGCTGTCAGTTCGTGAACCACTACCTACGTCACAGATGTAGCCTGTCTGCACAGCGAAAGCAAGGGCCACAGCGTGACGTCAGGAAAATACTGCTCCTGCTTCTGCTGTTACTATTAGTTATACGCCAGTTATAGTCAGAACAATATAAGTTTCTTACTCATTCTAGTAGTTACTAGTCTAATCGTAGCAGTAATACTAGCAACGAATAAAAGGTGCTGGCTATGGCTACTGTCACTGCCATACTTTTCAAGAGCCTTTACTGCGATTTTTTTGGCGTTGGGTGGGAAAGATGTCTTTGTAGCGGCGTGAAGAAACGTGACGGAAGCGGGCCCGGTGATGGGCTGGGAGGGGGAGCGGGGGAGGGGGGGGAGGCGGGGGGGTGAGACAGCACAACAAAAATCAAGAAATGAAGGGCGGAGGGGGGGCGTGCGCACGCCTGGTTTCAAGCATGCAAAACACAAAGCCTGAGAACCCCGCCGAAGGCCCAATTACTTCTCAACGCCCGATCTAGAACCAATGCCCAAAGTATTTGCGGCTGCGCAGGCTTCCTCGGTGCCCAGCTGGGTCGTCCTGGCAGCAGGCTTGGGCACTTGGACAAGTTGCGAAATGTCAAGTCACTAGTGAGTTGCTTTTTTTTTCCAGAGATCGACAGGGCTTGGGAGGCTAAATCAAGATCACAGACATGTCCTTATCAGCATCACCATTGTCGAAAGCATGTCCCTGATCCTTGCGTCATGTCCGTTGCCTTAGTCCGCTGCCGTGCGGGCAGATCAGTGTTGCAGGGCACATGATGTCGGCACATGTGCGCAAGTCTGCAGAGCTGCCTTACAAAATAGGATATNTTGCATTTGGGATCTTGATTTGCGTTGCAAGCTCGAAGCTGCAATGTCGGGGCGCGCGAGCCTTCTCGAAGCCAAGCTCATGATACCTGGCACGGAAATGACATTTCTGGAGTTCAGTGCTGACCAGGAGCTTTGTTATTGTTGGGTCTGCGCACGCTGCGCACAGACCCCGAAGGAGAAAGCCTCCAACATGGTGCGAGGCTGCGATCCATGGCGANTGACATTTCTGGAGTTCAGTGCTGACCAGGAGCTTTGTTATTGTTGGGTCTGCGCACGCTGCGCACAGACCCCGAAGGAGAAAGCCTCCAACATGGTGCGAGGCTGCGATCCATGGCGAACAGATAATCTGGCACGACATGCAAGCACGAAGCAGCACCTTGCAGCCCTGCAAAAGCTTGGCTTCCTGCCAGAGGATGATGCTCCACCATTGGAGGCTCCAGACGTGGATCAATTTCTGNCAGATAATCTGGCACGACATGCAAGCACGAAGCAGCACCTTGCAGCCCTGCAAAAGCTTGGCTTCCTGCCAGAGGATGATGCTCCACCATTGGAGGCTCCAGACGTGGATCAATTTCTGAAGGTGGTGAATCGAAAGCCGGCGGAATCCCTTCGCTCGGGCGTTGCGGGCATTGGTGGGGCCAAGAAGGTCTTGAAGATGCTACGATGCCTGGCGCAGGCAACGCTCCATGTAGATAGCAGCACTTTGGCATCAGCCGAGAGCATCATGCTGCAAGTGGACATTCGTGACATGAAGCTCTGCGTGCGCTTCCAAGCATGCACGGAGGATCTGAAGGTTCATCGCGGGGTGCTGGGTTTTGAAAGCGTGTGCTCCAACTCCCATGAGGAGGTGATGCGCGGCATACAGAAGGCATTAACCCGCCTGTGCTCTCTGGAAGGCACGTTGGATGACGAAGCTCTCGAAGCGCNATACAGAAGGCATTAACCCGCCTGTGCTCTCTGGAAGGCACGTTGGATGACGAAGCTCTCGAAGCGCTGCGAGACCGTGTGGAGGTTCTCAATGGGGATGGAGCTTCAGACATGCAGCTGGCACTGACCGAGCTGCAGTCTTCGGGCTACTTTCGGAATCTGAGGTTCACTCTGAGAGACAAAGCACACTCTGCGCGCCGAATCCTGTCCCGANGCACTGACCGAGCTGCAGTCTTCGGGCTACTTTCGGAATCTGAGGTTCACTCTGAGAGACAAAGCACACTCTGCGCGCCGAATCCTGTCCCGACCATGGTCAGCAGTGGAGACAATCAACGATGTCTACCAGAATGCCATAGCCGGGAAGCACTCCATCACGAGCACTATTCAGCACTCTGGAGTTGTGGCGCATAAGTTTCAGCAGCATTGCCAGGCCATGGAGAGCGCACCGAGGACGGCCAAGCGGCTGAAAAACCTGTCTTTAGCAAAACACCGGTTCGACTCAGTTGAGAAGCCACTGTCCAGATTTTGTTTATACCTTGACGCCTTCCTTCTCACTGCAATCTCCCTCTCAGCTTCCCCGACAAGTCAGCTTCGAGAGCGCGGCAAGGGCTTCCTGGAATGGGTCACGGAAGAGAAAATCCTGCTGTTAGGGCTACTGGCTGACCTGTCCGACGAGTGCCTGATGTTCATTCGTGTGTACGACCATGAACGCTATGAGGCTTCCTTGATGCACAGCTCGTGCCAGGCGTTTGTGTCGAAACTTCGNTCCGACGAGTGCCTGATGTTCATTCGTGTGTACGACCATGAACGCTATGAGGCTTCCTTGATGCACAGCTCGTGCCAGGCGTTTGTGTCGAAACTTCGATGGCTATATGTCAAGGAGCACGCCTGGGAGCTAGGATACACAGCTCATGTGCTGGAGCAATTGAAGACCCCGCGCGGCTTCACACTGAACGGCCAGGCGCGCACGATTGGGGGTCCCAGCCGGGTGACACCAGCCATCAAAGCGCGCTGCGCACAAGCGCTTCAGCTCTACACGAGATTGGCAGTAGAAACGTTGGAAGCTGAGTTCCCCTCGTTCGAACTTTTGGCTTGCTTTCACATCTTGAATGTCGCTCCTAATGTCGATGTGCGGTCAGAATTCCAAGAATTCTCCTCGGCCTTAGGGAGGCTGGCGCAAGTCTTGGAGCTGGATGAGGAGGAGCTGGCCGAAGAACTCCAGGTGCACGAGGCGATTGCTCGCCATGAGGCGTCTCAGGGGCGCAGCACGTTTGATGCCTGGAAGCAGGCGGTGCTGCGAACGTCTGGCTGTCAGCGGAGCGTGCGTGAGCACTTCCCATGTAACAACCTCTGGAAGCTGCTGACGCGCTATGGAGCCTGGTCTGGAGCTTCCACCTCTGGCATTGAACAATTGTTCAGTCGGGTCTGTGACCATGTCCCAGCTGATCGGGCGTGTTTGACGGAGGAGCATCTCTTCTACGAAGTCAAGGTTTTGGCAGATGTTACTAAGGCGAACCAGAAGGACATCTGCGAGCTTGCGCAAATGTGCTGGGCTTTGATCTCTGACGCGCCTCGCAAGTCAAGCACCTCGCGGATCGACAAGGGTGTGCCGCGGAAGCGGCTGTGCGGCACTGAAGTGGACTTCAAGAAGAAACGCCGTCTGGCACTCACTGANTTGATCTCTGACGCGCCTCGCAAGTCAAGCACCTCGCGGATCGACAAGGGTGTGCCGCGGAAGCGGCTGTGCGGCACTGAAGTGGACTTCAAGAAGAAACGCCGTCTGGCACTCACTGATGCGGCGGAGATGGTGCCTCTTGCAACGACCCGCGAGGAAGTGGCTCGGCTGACAGAGGAGCTCGTCCAAGCCGACGAGTCCGTCTTGAAGGAGCTAGGGTTCCAGCACGCGAAGCAGTCCCGAAACCAGATTGTGGCATTCTTAGACGGGGCTCTCACAGAAGCAGACATACCGGAGGGCCTTGAGGATGTTGCTCAGGCGTTCTTGGAGCATCGCGGCCAGCTGAAGCATCAACGGACCTTGTCGGCGCGCGCCTACTCCCGTGTCATGAGGCCTGACGCCCCAAGACTGGCAAGCCGAGTATGTTTCTTGCAAGAGGACGACTGGGCAAACAAGGCTTGGGCACGGAAATTGCGGTTGTGTTCGCGCTTAGAAGATGCCACAGGATTCATTGTGGAAGATGCTGCAGCTCCCCCGGAGCCGATACTTTGGGCTGTGGCGTTGCAGGGCGGCGTTGTTGCGGACTGTGTTTATGCAGAGTCCGAGGGCCGAGGAGGCGCAGCCTTCACGTACAGCGCTGCTACTCAGACACGCCGCTGTGTTTTCATCGACGATGACTGGGCAGCAGCCAATGCAGCTCTGGCAGATATTCTGCTGTCAACTCTGGAGCAACCTACATGCAAGTGGAGGCTTTTGCCTAGCTGGGAGGACTTTGCAGACGCCAGCAGCAGAGGTGGGACTTACTCGAGCATTGCTTTGACGACTCCCGAGGCTGCCAACCACATGAGCATGGCGAATGTGTTCTCTGAAACGACTTTTGTGCAGTTCTTGACAAACAAGCGGGTGGCGTGCAGTCATTNTTACTCGAGCATTGCTTTGACGACTCCCGAGGCTGCCAACCACATGAGCATGGCGAATGTGTTCTCTGAAACGACTTTTGTGCAGTTCTTGACAAACAAGCGGGTGGCGTGCAGTCATTTCGGCATGTGCGGTGTGTAGTGCGCTGGATTGGCTGCCACAGAGCCATGGATTACGAGGCACCGGTCTCCAATGTCATGCATTTCGCGGTGCTGTCACGAATTCTTCTTGGCCTTCTCTGACAAGAGGAGAGGTTGCATGCAGGCATTTGCGCCGTGCTCATGCCTGAAAGGTGCATGCGCAGAGCACACAAACTGGGGAAGCCGGGGCAAGAAAGTACAAAAGCGAGACAACAGTGACTCATTAGATGAATGCTGGTTCACTGCCCATGTGTCGGTGTTCTCTTGGCGAGGCGAGGTGGAATAGTCGTGGAGGGTGGATTCCCGGGAGTGAGTG
>BGNK01002946.1:382-58040 GCA_003297005.1 Symbiodinium sp. clade A Y106
GGAGCGTAGATACGGGAGGCTCGAAAACCCATCCTCCCAAAGGTTCCCGTTTTGAGACCCCAAGGTTGTGAAGTTTTTGCAGTGGGTTTCGTGGCTTCGAAGCAGAGTTCCGGTGGGCACGGAGGCTGTCTTTATCAACGTGGACGAAACTAGCATATCTCTGGCGCGGCCAGACCTCAAAGGCAATATCGTGCCCGGAAAGTACTCCTTGCAGCAGAAGGGAATGCGTACAAGGGGTGCCTTGACCCACGTGGCCAGCATTTGCAACCGATCCGACATCCAGCCGTGTCTTCCGCAAGTGATTTTGAGCAACACACATGTTGTGAGTCAGAAGCTGGCCAAATCGTTGTTGCCCCTGCAGCCGGAAACAGTGCGATTGGTACGGGGCAAGACTGGCTGGAGTACAGCTGCTTCCTTCGTAGAGTGTTTGAAAATGCTTCGAGACGCACTATCACTGTGGCCAGACATCCAACCCATCCTCGTGATGGATTGTGCCACAGCCCATCTCGCTGACAGCGTGATACAAGCTGCCAATACTCAAGGTCTTTTTACAGCTGTTTGCCCTGCCGGCCTGACCCCTCTGCTCCAGCTGCTAGATGTATATTGTTTCCAGGGGTACAAACACTATTTGGCAGAGAAAGCCAGATACGCAGCAGACTTGTCCATGTCTTCACGCATGCAAATGTTGTTTGGAGCCTGCGCGACTTTCTTGACTCGTCGGAGTTGGAAGTCTGCTTTTGGCCGGCTTCAGCTAGCAGATGAGCAAATGCCTGTGTCTCGGGGCCTGCAGGATGTATTTCCTGCCGGTTTGCCCACGTTGGAGCCGCAGATGCCCACCCATGAAGATCTTGAGGACCTTTTTCCGACGCGCCGTNTTTGCCCACGTTGGAGCCGCAGATGCCCACCCATGAAGATCTTGAGGACCTTTTTCCGACGCGCCGTAAACTGAATCACAGTGAATGGATTCGTGTTCCACTTCGCGCGGGAAGACTGCTGTGTAGGCCCTCGTTGGTTGTGTGCGTTTTGCACTGCCAGTTTGCCTGCTTCCGAATCGTACTGGCTAGGAAAGCCCCACAGACGGAACGAATCTCTTACAAGATCTTGTTTCGAAAGCACAGTATCTTCATATCCACAATAATATCGTAAAGTTAACCCGCTACAGTTGTTGTTCTGAACCTCCGAGTGCTCGAGCTACGCCATCAGACCACGTTTGTTTTGATTTCGGATGTGACAAGGTGTCGAATTTGGGATATGGGAGTTTCCGACAAGAGGGGACCTTAGTAAAGTTTTGTACATCAATAGTAGGATGCTTATAATAAGGACACCAAAATAGGAATCCCTAATTTTCGGAAACTCCCTTATTTGTTCATGTCATATGGAGCTCAAACTCTGCTTTTTGTGGGGATTGTTGACATCGACACCAAGTAAAGCTTTGCAGATACCCTTGGCGCATGCCTCAAGGAGAGACTCGGAAAGTCAAGGTTCCCATATTTTTCTTCCAGGTTCTTCAGAGCCGGTGTTGCGAAATTTAGACTTGCCGCATCAGCTTTGAACAATTGGCTGGTTTTGAATTTGCTTTATTTATTTTCCACTGAGGAAGAGGGCTTGACAGGCGCCTACAGATTAGTGTGGCACGAGGCTTCGGAAAACGGCTCGTGCGCTGAGGCTTTCGGAAGCTTAAGGCTTCGGGAGCAGGGGTTTAGGGCTTAGGGCTTAGGGGGTTAGGGGTTTAGGGCCTAGCTTGGGCTCTGTGTGCGGCTTGAAGTTGAGCACATGAGGTCATGTAGCCCTAAAACATACGCCGCCCAGTCATGGACAGAAGGGTTGCATCCGACATGTAGTGTCTGAAGTCTCCCACCTGCCATGCGAAGGGGTGCACCAAAGTTTGGAGGCTGAATAGAATAGACTGACCTCTGGTTTAGGGTTTAGGGAAGCTTGTACGGAACTGTCGCATCACATCTCGGCGCCCTCTTGGCTCAGCTTCACACTCGGGTTTGGGTGAACCAAGGATCCAAACCTTTTGTGCGGCGGTTCGCGAACCGATGGTTGCCCGCTTCCGGTGCCTAGTGCCTAGTGTAGGATTGACTTCAGGTTGCCCGTCAACTGCATGAGGGCTTAGGGTTTTAAGGTATAGAGTGTAGGTTGCATGTTTTCGCCAAGTGCTCGCTTTGAGCAGGTTCCAGGGCACTAAAGCAAGCCAACACAGAGCAGCACGACCTTAGAAGCCAGGCGTCAGCATCCTAGAGTGTCTGGATCTGCATGTTTCCCCTCCGGGAAGTTTTTGGCAGGCGCGTGTCGTCTTATGGCCGGAGGTTCGATAAGCCATGAGCCCTAGGTTGGGGAGTTTGGAAATGTGCGGCTCCTTGTTTAGGGGGTCATGGGAGTATTGCTTTTGGATTCTAGCACAAGGTTGCTGAGTTTCTGAACTTCGCATATGAATGTCTGAAGGCTTGGTGGTACTGAAGCCAGAAGCACTAAAAGCAGCGGTTGGTCTTTCTCTGTTGGTAAGACTTGGGGTTTAGGGTTTGGCATTTAGGTTTGTTCGGCACGAGCAAACGAACTTGAATGTCAGGCGCATGATAACGCCGTTGCTACGCCCTGAACCCAAAGCCCTGCTTCGCAACCATACACATTTGTGTTGCTGCACGTACGTGACATATTTACGTTTCTGTCAGTTGCGTGCTTCAAACGAGTGAAATCTCAGCTTCACACACCTACAATGAGTGGAATGAGTAAATTTCGTGTTTGTTCATATAAACAGTTTCGGATGCTTAGACAGTATAACAAAGGACTCCGTAGGTAAAGTTCTATGTAAGGCATCTGTAGTTACAATTATTTATGGTTTACAACCCAATCGAGGTAGGTTTAGCCTAAGACGAAGCGCCCAAGACAAAGGTACAACCTGATCCCCCCAAGCCCTAAACTTTAAAACTTGCAGGAACCCTTAAAGCAAACCTTTAAAGGGAACCTTAAAGAAAACTTTGAAAGGAACCCTCTGTTCGCACAGGTCCTTAGAAATTAATGGCAGCTGAGACGGCTGCAAAGGGCGGCATTCAGAGGAGGCGCTCTTGACTGCTAGTGCCAGTGCTAGGTGGTGGTGGTGGTGGTGGTGGTATGCACATTTTCATGTGTGTGTATATATATATACACACATACATACATACAACGTTGACGGACACATGATTTCTTGTTTGTGGTCCCAGTGGTTGTGGTGATAGTGTCAGCATCTTCTGGTGTGGTCCGGGTATTTGAAGCTTGGAAGGGGCTGAGCCCCGAATCGAATGCCCAAAATGAGCCCTGAACCTACACCCTAAACCTCCAAGTCCTAAACCCTAAGCCCTAACCCCCTAAACCCTAAACCCCTAACCCCTAAACCCTAAACCCTAAACCTCCAAGTCCTAAACCCTAAGCCCTCACCCCCCAGACCGTGTGGCCGAATTCCGAGAACCTTTACTTCACCCCGCCAGAACGGTGAAGCACTAGTGTTTCCAGACTTGCGCTGAGGGTCTTGGAGTGTGTGTTTCTTCTTTTGTGGCTTCTGTGTGTGAGATCTACAGATCTACAAGGGTTCTATGAATGTTTGGGGGGTTTTCGGGGTTTTAGGGTTTGGGGATTACGGTGTTGCAACGCCCCAGTGGCAATAGCTTCCTATCCTCTGCTGCTTCGTTTGCAGACAATTCCGACGGGAGCGAGCCGTGATGGACCCACAGCAGGTCATCGACGTGGCTTGGACAGCCATTCGCTTTATCTTGAAGGTTGGGGGTTTGCGCTTCAGGGTTGGAAGTGTCTCTGAGAAGAACGATAAGAAGATTAACGTCAATGATCCCAGCGCATGGCACCCTGGGTTCACTGCGGGGGTCCAGTTCCTAAACTGATGCGAAGTTTAGAGAGCTGTTGCAAAACCGTAAAGAGCCCCCAAACTCCAAACCCTAAACCCCAAGTCCCCAAGCTGGGTTCTTGTTAAAGGATTTAGTTTAAGTTACCATAATAGGGATCTTTGGTAAATAGCATGGTTTCCTTATTCTGGTACCTCAAGTTAAATCCCTTATAAAGAACCCAGTAAGTGCAGGGATGTAATTCGGGAGTGTGTTCGACAGGGGCAGACGTGGGTCTTTTGATTCATCGACTGCGCTTCGATGAAGGTTGCTGCCTAGGGGTGCAGGTTCTTCTTGCGTCTAGGGTTGATGGTTGGGGGTTTTGGGTTCAGGGCGTACTGTATCAACATGCCCACATCATGAGGTCCTAGCCTTACGCTTCAAAGCAGATGAGCTCAACTTAAGCCTGCGGCTGTTACCGAATTTCTCTTCACCTGTCAGCTGCCCTCGATGCCCCTAAACCTTACCTTTGGATAGTAGGGAATGGAGAAATGGGGCACAATTATAGCTACTATTACTACCATTCCTCCATTCCCTACTGACCAAAGGTAAGTAACCCGAAGCCTCAACCCTCGACCCTCAATCTTAAACCCTCGACTTCCTAAAGCCTTCAGCCCTAAACCCTAGACTTCGTAAAGCCTTCAGCCCGAAATCCTAGAATTCCTAAAGCCTTAAACCCTAAATCCTAGAATTCCTAAAGCCTTAAACCCTAAATCCTAAGCGTCCTAGAGCCTTGAACCCTAAATCCTAAACTTCCTAAACCTTAAATTAATCCGTCGGTTTAGGGTTTAGGGTTTAGGGTTTAAACCCGAGACAAGGTGGTGTCTTCACCGTCTTCGTCGTCATCCGCTAGGCACGGGCTTTCGTTCAGGGCCGCCGAAATCGCGACTACAGTCTCTTTAAGGGTTCTCTCAGGGTTCCTTCAAGGGATCTTAAAGGGTTCCTTTGAGGGATGTACATGGGCTCTATAATCGCTTTTTGCAAGGATTAAGGATTTCTATAGGCGTTTTTGTTTTATTACAGTGTGCTTCAGAAAATGAGCGCGCCTTGTATAGGGATCCGCCAAGTAAGAATCCTATTATGCAAGAATTGGCTTTCCAAGGTTCACGCCGCAATGCTTCCGTGGTAGCTTATCTGCTCCCCTATCCAGCGGCAGCATGAACTCCCGTACTCCAAGTGTTTGGGTCCTTGAATGTGTTTGTGGCATCCTAGTCCTGGTCCGCTAAGCTAGATTTGCGCGAGCGCGAATGTGAAGAGGCGGCATTTGGAGACTTTCAAGTTGTAGATCATAGGCCCAGAGAGCCCAATACCCCTAAATTAAGGAATATAGCTTAAATCATAATTTGAAGCCCCTTATAATTTAAGGTATATTGCTTAATTAAGGGGATTAGGGGCTCTCTGCGGGGGTTGTGCCGAGGCTTGAACCTGTCCTTGGCGCTTCAGAGTTGAGGGGGCAGGGTCCCTAGTCCTGTTGCTGCGTTAATGGAACCTGATTAAGAAACCTGGGGCTTTTATTCGGGCTCCTTGTATGAATCCTACTATTTTGGGGTTATAGGCCCAGGGTTTCTTAATCAGGTTCCTACATTAGCGGCTACGGTTGTGGGTTTCGGGTTAACGGTCCCTAGTTCTGTAACCCCTGCTGCTACATTGCCAGCAGCAGCAGCAGCAGTATTGGCATTGCGAACATCGCAAGCCGCTGCTTGACGACGATGACGGCCGCTCATGCTGCTGTTGCAGCAGCTGCTGGGACAAGGACTGCCTTTCATAGCAATCATCTTCGTCGTAGTAGAACTAAAGCCATGGGCAACAGATCTGACCTTCGTCCCTTAAGCCTTGCAGCCCTGAGCCCAAAGACACTAAAGCCCTAACACCCCGAAGCCGCTTAAGCCACCATAAAAGCCTTACAAGCACGTGCGGACGCCTTTGTGTTTTACCTAGACCCTTCAAAGGATCTAGCAAAAATGAGCCCCGGTTTCCTACGTTATGGGCTATGATAGGACCTTTTTCAGATATCCATCTGTTGGGTCCATTAAAGAGCTTTCAAAGGGCTTCGGCACACGACCCTTTAGGAGAGCCACAGTATCCTACTCGTACATGGGCTTCAACAAGGCGTTTTGAGGCCTCCATCTGCTGCGTCCTTTAAACGGGGTCGGTAGGCATCCTGTAAAGCCTGCTAAAGCCACTGTCGCAGGCCAAAATCTTCTAGGAACGTCAAGTTCAACGAGGCCTGTGATTGGGGCGGGCAAAGATTGCAAGCCCGGAGCTCTCTTTTAAATGGCTACCAGAGTTTCTAGTAACATTGTTTTCCTTACTGTAAATCCTAGTTTGCAGGGTTATCGTAAGATATAGAATTGGATTTTACAGGGGTTTGGGGTCTTGGGGTTCATTATATGAAGCAGGGGCTTGAGGGTTTAGGCTTTCTCGCTTCAGTGTTCAGCTGGGGCCGTGAGACTTTAGGTTCAGTTCGTTGAAGTAGGCAACGTTCCTTGCTTGGAGGTTCATGGTTAGTTATAAGTGGGGTTATAAGTGCCCTAGTATGGGTTCTAGCAATAGCAATAGTTACTATAGTTATCCTACTTATAACCCTACTTATAACTACCCATGAACCTCCAAGTAGGTGCTCTTTGGATTCCGTTGCCAAGGGATCTTCAGTTCATCCTGAGTAAGCGCCCAGAAGTTTCGTTTTGCAGCTGACGATGTGAGCGAAGTCCTGAAAGCTATAGCCCTCGCATGAACCGCTGAAATCCCTACAATCTCAACTCTAAGCAAGTCTACGTTCCGGTTGAATTAGTTCAGGCCCTAAGCCCCTAAACCCTAAACCCTAAACCCTAAGGCGCTATTGTTGGTTATGTCGGGATCACTGAGCAAACCAACGACCTCTCATCTAGCCCTGGCTAACACCAAAACCCTGAATCTAGGCCCGAAGCTTCAAACCTGACATCACCAAACCCCCAACCCTGTCAAAAGTAACATAGAATTGGACCCTAGTAACCTAGTACTATGTGGGTTAAGGCTGTGATTGACATTGGTCACGGGTCTTACACCCCAAGTATTGAAAGATCTCGAGCCGCTTGAATCCTAAACCCTATCATGAGCATCCCTAACCTTAAACCCTTTATACAAACCCTGCAAGGCATTGGACAGCCGTATGCAAACCGAAAAAGAAACAACCCACGTGGCCAGTGAAAGCCGCATAGCAACCGGTGAAATCTGGATGTAACCCATCTAAGACCCGATGACACCCCATAAGGGCTTGTCAGAAACCCCTAGATTCAACAGTTAAACCCAGAGAGCCCAATACCCCTTAATTAAGGAATATAGCTTAAATCAGAATATGAAGCCCCATATAATTTAAGCCATATTCCTTAATTAAGGAGTATTGGGCTCTCTGGGAAGGTGTATGAACTTGAGTCTTAGACCGTAAACCCAAACGCCCTAAAACCCTAAACCCTAAACCCAAAAGCCCTAAAACCCTAAACCCTAAACCCTAAACCCAAAAGCCCTAAAACCCTAAACCCTAAACCCAAGAGCCCTAAAACCCTAAACCCTAAACCCTAAACCCAAAAGCCCTAAAACCCTAAACCCTAAACCCAAGAGCCCTAAAACCCTAAACCCTAAACCCAAAAGCCTAGATTCAACGCTCAAAAGCCCAAAAAGCCCTGCCCAGAACGTGGAAGCCTTTGAGTTCGCGCGGCTTTTGGGTGGCTCCGGCGGGGTGCGGGGCCTCGTGGGTACCCAGAGAGCCCCTTAATTAAGGGATATAGGGGTTCCTTAAAGGGCTCCTTAAAGGGATCTATAAGGGTTCTATAAGGGAATTAAGGGATATGGCTTAAATTATATAGGGCTTCATACTATGGTTTAAGCTATATTCCTTAATTAAGGGGTATTGGGCTCTCTGGGTACCGGTTACGGCTTGGAAGCGGTGATTCGTAAGGGTTTAGGGTTTTATGGGGCATGCTTTTAAAGGCTTGTTGTAGGTTCGTATCCTAAAGCCCTAAGCCTCTATTCGGAGTTTCAATGTTGTATGAGAGAAGAGGTTCGAGGTGTACGGGGTTTTGGGTGTTTCGGGAATTCGGAATTCGGATTTGGGTTTCCGGTTTGTGGTTTCGGTCCTCGATTTTCGGGCTTATGGCTTCATAATATTGTAAAGGAGGTTTCTTGAGGCTTCCAAAATTCGGAGAAGCAGAAGCATTTACAGGGGTTTTAGGGTTTCGGGTTCTGGGCGAGGGTTGTGAATCTTCGAGTTCTGATGTTCAGTGCCAGCTCGGCAGGGTGGAGAGATAGGGGGTTGAGGGCTTATCCCTGACCTTGAAGCCTAAACCCCAAACCCTACACCCCGTATTGGAGGTCTATGAAGTTTCATGCCGAAGATAGCGTATGGGCTTGCAAAAGTACTAGTATTCTTCCTTAGAGTTCGAATCTCTCAACTCTTCAGCCGTGGCCTAAACCCTAAGCTCCAGACTCCTGTGAATATAGGCTTGGGGGTTTAAGGTTTAGGGAGGCCCTAAAAAGCCCAAAACCGAACTCCACAACCAAACCCCGAACCCCAAAACCCCACACCCCTAAAGTCTAAACCCTGCCCTTAGAGTCCCGAGGTTTGGTGCTTAGGGGATCTATACGGGGTCCTTGGAGGGATCTATAAGGGATCCATGCGTTTTCTGATTGGATGTTTATGGGATCCTTCAAGACCCAGACCCCCGGGAGGATCCAAAAAGTAGATCCCCTAATGGGGGTTCCTATAAAGTACCCTTAGTAGTTTAGGGCCCCAAATTAGGGGATCTACTTTCTAGATCCTCCCGGGGGTCTGGGGAGATGGATAAGGGTTCCCTCAACGGGTCATATGTGGAATCCTTGCAGGGTTCTGTCGGAGGAACCCAGAGATTTTAAGCCATCTTCCCTAATTCCCTTATAGAACCCCTATAGATCCCTTTAAGGAGCCCTTTAAGGAACCCTTATTCCTTAATTAATGGGTATTGGGCTCTCTGGTTTAAGGGTTCTGTCGGAGGAAGGTCGGGGAAGTCACCCAGGTCCCCACGGACGGCACCTGGGCTGCCCTGGGCCTTGGACAGGTCCAGGGGGTTTAGGTTTTAGGTTTTAGGGTTTAGAGTTTAGGGTGTAGATTTAGGGTTTATGGTTTAGGGTTCAGTGGTTTTTTTTTACGGTTGCCACATTCTGGAACGTTGTTTCCTCTTTCTTCTGGTTTTGTGCGCGGGTGCTGTTGGGATTTTTGTTTGAAAGTTATGGGCACTGTATGAAGGTTGACAGGGCTTTGGATGGGCCTGGCTAGGGTTTTCTAGGGATTTCTTGGGTTGTCACGGGGTGTGATGCCAGTGCCATGAGAGTTTAATAGGGTTTTAGAGGCTTTCCGAAGAGATGTTTTCGGGCTTAAGCTCCAGGGTTGCCCCTAAACCCTAAACCCTAAAAATCAGGGTTGTTGGGGTGTGGGGTTCGGGCTGTTTCCGTCCATAGGTAAGAGAACAGAACTAGCACCTGAAGCAAGTCAAGTAAGAAGTAGTGCAGCCACGTTTAGCAGACAATAAGCTTTCCAGAAGTATCTGACAGTTGTACAAGAGTGCACAGTTTGACATAATCAAGCTTGAGCAGTACTAGTAGTTACTCCCGGTGGTAACCAATTACCACTATCGTCACCACTGCCACTAGCAGCATCATCAGCATCACCACTATCGTCTTCACCATCATCAACAACATCAGCATTCTCACTAGCATCGCCATCGCCATCACCATGATCACCGTCATTGTAATCAGCGTGTGCATCATCCCGATAAACATCACAGCTTCCATTTTATGCAAAATCGTCACAATCACCATGGTCGTCATCATGATCGGCAGCCCCCATGCCGGATCCAGATTCGACACGGCCAGATGCAATCACAATGCATCTAGGAGCCAAGCAGGTAAATCTAGAAGCAGTCGCAGAGCAGCAATAGTAACAGGACTATTGTTATCTTTGTTATTACTGCTGTTGTTGGTATTGTTATTGTCGTTATGGTCCTTAGTACGATTATCATTACATATATAATGACTATCATTATTGTTGCTACGGTTGTTGTTGTTGTTGTCGTTGTTGTGATTATGGTTATTCTAAGTAGAAGTAGTAGTAGTAGTCGTCGTCGTTGTCGTCGTGGTAGCAATCGTGGGATTAGTAGTCGTCGTCGTCGCCGTCGTCGTGGTAGTAGTAGACCCAGACCCCCGGGAGGATCTAGAAAGTAGATCCCCTAATTTGCGGCCCTATATACTACTAAGGGTACTTTATAGGAACCCCCATTAAGGGATCTACTTTTGGGATCCTCCCGGGGGTCTGGGTACTATAGCTGTAAGTCTGTAGTAGCTATATCCCTTAATTAAGGAATCTAGCTTAAATCATAATATGAAGCCCTATACAATTTAAGCCATACTCCTTAATTAAAGGGTATTGGGCTCTCTGGGATTCTGCCGCGCCTTCTTCTGGTCGGGGCTCAAAGAGCTGGGGGTCCTGAGCAGACGCCTCCGGCAGTTGCTTTGTGTGCGGGCCCCCAGGGTTCCTTTAAAGGGTACCATAAGGTTTTTTAAGGGATCTATCGGGTTTTGGGAGTTTAGGGTTTCGGGCTTTAGGGCTTTAGGGTTTGAGGTTTAGGGTTTAGGGCTTTAGGGCTTTAGGGCTTTAGGGTTTCAGGTTTAGGGTGTAGGGGTTTGAAAGTACAGCCCAAAACCTAGTGCTTTGCTGCAAAAGTCTCTCCTTGAAAGGACATTGAACTTGCTCAGCAGATCAATAAGGTAATACTGAAGTACTAAAGGGTTGATGGTCTTCCGTCCCTTAAGCATGGTTGCCGTTTGTGTGACTATTATGCCTTTCTTCTTTTACCTTGCTGGTGCCGTTACTGCCTTTCTGGCTTGTCGGTCAGGCTTTGGGGTTCTATCTATACCCTGCCGGCCCTAACGCCGAAACCCTACATCCCGAACCCTAAGCCCAAAACCCTAAACCCTAAACCCTAAATCCCGAACCCTAAGCCCAAAACCCTGAACCGAAAAGCTCCCTGGGCTTCGGGCTGGACTTTCGGTTCAATCCTGCAGAAAAACGTCAACAGGCTGCCGTGACCAAAGCTTCAATCCTTACATGGATTTCTGGGCCTTGATGTGTGGAGTTTGGGTTAACTACGTTCTATTAGACTTTTGATACGGAGCCCTGAGGAATAGTCTTGGCAATGATTCCGCCTAGTGTATTGCACTCCCCTATCTTTGAGGCCCTCAAAAAGTTCCCGTGCAATCATACGGTTCATGGACAAAATCCTGCATTACCTATTATAAGGAATATACCATAATTCCCATAGTTTAGGGTATTTAAAGCAATGCAGGATTTTGTCCATCAGCCGTAAGGAAGCCTCAAAGCCTCAACCCTGCACTTCTCCTAGCCCTGAATCCGGAAGCATCTTCAGCACCGTAGCTCTGAGTGATCTGCCCCAAACCCGAAATCCTAAACCCCAAACCCTGAACCCTAAACCCCAAAACCCCCAGCCCCAAACCAAAAACAAACCTTACCTTGCGTGCTTCTCGCCCGGATCGTCCGCAGCGACTGCTTGCATAAACCCTTAAACCCCTAAAACCCTAAACCCAAAACCCTAAGCCCTAAACCCTTAAACCGTGCACACCTACAGTGAACCCCAGAAAGTTGGAACATGGGTTTAGGAGGATTTTTGCTAGGATCCCCTATACTCTACCTCAAGGGCATGAAGATATTGATGTTCCAACTTTCTGGCTTCTACTATAAACCCTCAACCCTTAAAGTCTAAACCCTCAGGTCTGATGAAGTCTTGACTTCTCGACTTGCGCTGCAAGACAGCCAGCGAAGGCGGGCGCCGGCAGAGCTTGGGAAATCTAAGGAAAGAATAATAGATCATAGGAATCTCTCTTCTTTGTTCCCAAAGAAATGTAAGCTTGTTTTAGGAGTGCATACCCAGAGAGCCCAATACCCCTTAATTAAGGAATATAGCTTAAATCATAGTATGAAGCCCTATATAATTTAAGCCATATTCCTTAATTAAGGGGATTAGGGGCTCTCTGGGTAGGTGTATGAACTTGAGTCTTAGACCCTAAACCCAAAAGCCCTAAAACACTAAACCCTAAACCCAATAGCCCTAAAACCCTAAACCCTAAACCGAACTTGAGTCTCAGGGTTTCCTAGTCTAAGAAGGGGTGAGGCTTCAGATTTTGGGTTTGGGCTTTGGCCTACATTGGGTCTTTGCTGTTCGTCTGACTTGTGGATGCTAGGTTTCCTTAGTAGGATTCGGAGTGTGCGATTTCGGAGGCAGAAATACTCCGTCATGAGATCCATCCACCGACGACTTCTTTCTGGCATGAAGGGTTGAGGTGAGGGGATGACAGGCAGACAACATCCCTGAGTAAAACTTTCCGCAGCTCCTATTGTTCTTGGCATAAAGTATTGTTTTGCTGCTGCTACTACTACGAATACGACCTCTACCACGACCGTCACTCCCACTACCGCTACGATTACGATTGCTGCCACGACGACGACGACTAGTACGACTACGACAACCACGACGACCATGACGACCATGACGACCACGACGACCACGACGACCACGACGACCAAGACGTCCACGACGACCACGAGGACGACCACGAGGACGACCACGAGGACGACCAGGACGACGACCACGACCAGGACCATGCCGACGACAACTACGACGACGACTACTTCACTCCGGCTGCCACTGCTGCTGCATGCTCGTGCCGCTGCCGCGCTACCACGAGAATTGCAAAGACTGTGAGCACCGCGACCATTTCTTCTTTGAGCATTCCCGCATCAGTCCCCTCACTGCCTGTCTTGTAAGAACATGTTTATGTTGCACCATCGTCATCAGCAGTATCACTTTCATGTTCGATCACTGTCAACATGAGTCCAGACTCCACCGTTTCTGCATTGCTGTTCTTGCGGTTTGGCTTCCTTCACTGCTGACGGTGCCATGCATGTGGCTGTTGCTCTTGTCCTCAAAGCCCCTACTTAGAGCATCGGGGGACTTAGTAAGCAGGGTTTTAGTAAGATAGCTCGACGCAAAATGTTATATAACCCACAGCTAAGATATTTCTAAGCTGACTTACTACCCAGAGAGCCCAATACCCCTTCATTGAGGAATATTGCTTACATTTTTTAGGGCTTCCTTTTATGATTTAAGCTTTGTTCCTTAAAAAAAGGGGTATTGGGCTCTCTGGGTAAGTCCCCGATCCTCCAAGTCCAGCCTTCGACGGCCCTAAACCCTAAACCGGCAAGCCCTTCCTGGCCGACTCTGGAGCGATGACCCTCTCACCCCAGAGCCTTATTATTCCTCAGAGAGCCCCTAATCCCCTTAATTAAGGAATATAGCCTAAATCATAATATGAGGCCCTATATAATTTAAGCCATCTTCCTTAATTAAGGGGATTAGGGGCTCTCTGGGTCCTCAGGGTTCCTTTAAAGGATCTCTGCAGGTGTTAGGGTTTAGAATTTGGCATGATTACCAACATCATTCCTTAAGGGTTTTTGGTTTAGTATTGTACAATGTACCACCAAAATCCTATTCTAACCATTAAGGCCTCCGTATGGTAGCCGTTACAGCAGCCCTTATAGACCCCGAGAGGTTTAGGGTCTACTGTAGGGAGTGGGGGGTTTAGCGCTGAGGGTTCGGTCGCATCCCAGCCACAAAACTCTGGAATCCCAGGCCTAAACCCTAAAGCTTGGATTCGAAAGCCGTCTTGCTGACCTCGCTTCGTGCAGACGACGAGAGCCCCCCCCCAAAAAAAGAGCTTCGGCCTAACCCAAAAGCCACAACCCTAAGGGCAGAGACTGAACCATCGCAAGGAGACCATGTTCCGATGGTGCTGGGCTCTGCTGCTCCAGGCACTCGCTTTTGAGTTGAGTATTGAAGCCTGAGGTTTCCTTTCAAGGTTCTTTTGAAGGTTCCGTTAAAGGGATTCTACAAGGGTTTCGAATAAAGCTCGAATGGTTATGAAAGGATCAGCGGATTTAATAAGTGAGGTTACAAGTTTTTTAACCGGGGTTATAAGTAGTTACAACTCCATAGGGCGTTGTTTTGTAATTGTTTTGAAAAGATTTTCATTCGTGCCAAAAAAGGCAGGTTCTAAATAGTTAGGCCCGAGCGTAAGCCCTTCTAGTGTCCCAGCAAAGGAGCCCTTAGCCAAAGCTTAAAGAAAAGACTGAAAGTATTGATGTATAGTGCCTATATATGAGAATAGCAGACCCTATTCTAGTGATGAAGTAAGGCTCTTATAGCAAGCCCTTGACGAAATCCCAGGCCCCAAGATCTCAAGCTCACAACCCAAGGCCCAAATTCCCCGAGGATGTCCTACAATGGAAAACCCGCCGAAGCCCGAAGCCTCAAGGCTCAACCTCCGGAACCCCAAGCATTCAATCTCGAAGCCCGAGAAAACCCGAAGCTGTTTAGGGGTTTAGGGTTTAGGGTTTGGGGCGAAGCCCAACTCCCGAAAGACCCTCATCCACCGAAAATCTTAAGACCGGCGCTCAAAACAACCCTAAAGCCTGAATGCTACGGTAAACCTTTTACGGGCTTGTGAACCTCGCCTTATAGAACCCGTATAGATCCCTCAAAGGAACCCTATAAACCCTACTTGTAACTATCCATGAACCTCCAAGTAGCCCCTGAAATATAAACCCTAGGCCCTAAAACCCTAAAGCCCTAAACCCTTAAACCCAAAAGCCTTAAAACCCCAAGTGTGATAGAACTGAGTCCAGGGGCTGCAGCTCGCCTTCGCTGCACGGGGCGGCAGCGGCGATGCGTGTGCGACAATGTGTGCCCCTGGGGAGGACCGGGGTCCTTGACTTCAAGGGATCTTGAAGGGTACTTTATGGGTTCCTTTGAGGGTTCCTTTAAGGGATCCTGGAAGGGTTTAGGGTTTAGGGTTTAGGGTGGTGTCCTGTAGGGTCCAGGGTTTAGGGTCCTTTGAGGGTTCCTTTAAGGGTCTTATAGTTGAGGGTTTAGGGTAGTATCCTTTAGGGTTTAGGGCCTAGGGTTTAGGGTCCTGTAAGGGTACTACAGCTACTACAGGGTTCAGCAATACTAGGGTCCAGGGTTCCCTTTAAAGGAACTTTGAAGGAGCTTCTCGTGTCCTCCCGAAACCCCAAAGCCCGAAAGAGCGCTCCCTTCCAGAACCTTCGTAAATCCCTCATAAACCCTCAAAGAGCCCCTGTATAGACCCCTTGTAGATCCTTAAAAGGGTTGAGGTTGTAGGGTTTAGGTTTTAGGCTTTAAGGTTTAGCGTTCCCTTAAGGCTTTCTGCAACAGAAGCCGCCTATACTACTCTGGGTTCAGAGTTCCGTGCTCTCAGGGACAGGGCCAGGAGGGCTCCTGAGTGCAAGAGGTGTAGTGTAGACTCTGTGGGATTGGGGTCTGAGTGCTTGCTGCTCCCCTGATCTTGTATGTAACGCGTAAACCCTTATAGAACTCTATAAACCTAAACCCTCATAGAGCCCTAAACCCTAAACCGCTCTACCTACAAGCTATTCTGACTGTAGCAGGGAAGAAAAGGGCCCGCAACAAAAAAAAGCCTTATAGAACCTACAAACACTAAACCCTAGACCCTAAACCCCAAGCCCTCTACCCTTGCAAATGCACAAGCCTTGCTTACTAGGGGATCTTACGAGGATGCCAGACCTTGGATTCATGGAGCGTGTTTACTTAGCCAAGTCCTCTCGAACCCTATACATAAAAGCTTTAAAGATTGAAATCTCAGCCTAGGTTTATGGATGCTTCTTGCTCTAACCCCGACACCCCAAATCCTAGCAAAGCCCAAGCCCAACTTCATAAACGCTTATGTACGAAAATTCTGGGAAGGACGGTCGATGTGTCTACTGGCCTTCGTCTGCCTCCAGGAATCTTCGTTGCAGCAGGTATTTTCAACACTGGGTATACGTTGAAGGGACGAAGTGCTGTGGGTTTTAGGGTCAGGTTTTAGTGTTTAAGTTTACCTTAGCCTACCAAACCCTACTTTTTGTAGATTCTTATTATGAACCCTAATATGGAGTTTATAGGGACCCGACAAAAAAGTAGGGTTTGGTAGGTTAAGGTAGGGTGAGAGAGAAGCAACAGTCAGGAACCTCGATATCAACCGGTATCGCGTTGCTGTTTCCTCGCCACACATGCCCAGACCCCCGGGAGGATCCAGAAAGTAGCAATTTGCGGCCCTATGAACTACTAAAGGTACTTTATAGGAACCCTCATTAAAGGATCTACTTTTGGGATCCTCCCGGGGGTCTGGGTACTCATAGCAGTAAGTGTGATAGTAGTGGTCAAATAGTGATGATAAAAGTAGTACTAGCAATAGGAGTACTATGTTTACTACAAGCGTGGTCCCAGGTAGTATTAGGGAGACCCCTTAAAGGGGACCCTTCTTAACCCTACTTCTGGCTCTCTTAACAGGGACCTTATTGAGAGAGTCTATATCCCCGAGGGTCCCCCTTATCCTAACTCCTAACCTTCTTGTCAGAGTCATAACCTACTATTACAAATTTATTACATACCATACTGTGCTATACTCTAAGAACACCCAAGTTTGGTGAAAGGGGGTCTTGACGCCGTTCGAGTCCTTCGGCGACCAAGGGCGGATTTGGCAGAGCTCTTCTGCTTGAACTGCACCATCGGCGGCGATGAGGTGCGCTTGGGCATCAGAAGCCCTCAACTGCGATATAAAGTCTTTACCCTAAACCATCCCTAAACCCCAAACCATCCTAAATCCTAAACCCGAAGTGTGTGCGAAATTTGTTGGCCCTTCGAACTCGAACCAAATCCTGCAACGGAAGGCCCGAAGCCCTATACGCAAAAGACCCCCAAAACGGATCCCAGCCCTCCCACTAACACCCTCCGGAACCGGACTCCTGAACCCTGAACCCTAACCAAGCTCGGGGATAATTGGCAGCCTACCATAGCAGATCAGGGGACTTAGTTGGTAAGCTCTAGGTAGACAGCAAGCCGGAAAGCAAGACCTCCCGCAGGGCTGCAGTGGGCCGCTGTGTGGCACCATGTGCAGGCAGGGTCTGGTTTACTTGGTTGTCAAAATTAGGGTCCCTTTTTGGGTACACTACATAATAGGTGCCGTATTATACTAGAGACCCGAAAACGGACCATCATTTTGAGAACCACCCACTTAGACGACCATGGGACTTCGTAAGTAAGGAGCGCTAAATTGGGTTCTAAGGGGTTTTGACGGATTTGAGCAGGGGTTTCTAGGGCTTTCTCTGTAGAGCATGGGGGGGGGGTGCAGTAAGCTGCTAAGCAACCTCACAAGTAAATTACTTGGAGTCAGAAGTGGGTATAGCCATAATCGCCTGCCCAGAGAGCCCAATACCCCTTGATTAAGGAATATAGCCTAAATCATAATATGAAGCCCTTTATACTTTACGCCATATTCCTTAATTAAGGGGTATTCGGCTCTCTGGGTGCAAGAATATCCCTGTAGCCCTGATCCTGATCCTGGCCTAAACCCTCTAGCCTCAAACCAAAAGCCTTAAACTCTAAGCCCCAAACGAAATCCTCCACCGTGAGACTTCGACCCTAAAGCCCCGAACCCTAGACCTCTAAGCCCTCAAAACCCTGAAACCTCAGCCAAGTAGGGTGCACCGAGCTGCGGAGTCGTGTAAACCTACGAATCAGCTCAAGGCGCAGAAGCTCAAACAGGATCCTGAGAAATACGCAACACAACTCCTTAAGGTTTCCTTCAAGGGTTCCTTTCAAGCATCTATAAGGGTTTTAGGGGTTTAGGCTTTACAATAGCCACATATTATTCTTTAGGGTTCCTTAGCATAGTTTCCCTATCTTACGGTGCTGATGATTGAGGAACCCATTGTAAGTATGCTGCTGACATATTTTACATGTCCCTGATTGAATTATGTCATTAGTATACGGGCCTCAATAATTAAGTACAAATACTATTTTTGGGGTACCTTACTACAATAGTATGGTATAATGGGCCCCCAAACCAGGAAGGTAGGCCTTTCACGAATCTATTGTTGACGTGAAACAGAGAACACATGTGATTAAGGAAAGCTTGACTACGGGATCTTGTCAAAGCTCCAGACCAAATTCCTCAGCCATACTGCCCCTTGAAAAAATGCTTGAAAAGGCCAGAAAATTCCTAAAGCCTTGATTTTTTCCTTCCAAACTCAACCCTCGCTCATTGAGCCCACAGCCCTCAAATCTCAACCCTACCTCCGGATCCGACAGCCTACTGCTTTCAGGGTTTTGTCCTAGATGATGGGAAGCTCTATAAACCCTAAGCCCTAAGCCTTAGACGTCATCATTATCGGGTCATGACCTACTTTTTGTGTACGGTTTCTCGGAGCAGGTAGGGCCTTCTCCCCGACCTGTAGAAACAGATTCTGTAAGCCCTAAACCCTAAACCCTAAACCCGTCCGTTTGGGGTGTTTAGGCTGTTCCGGATCCGAAGGCACGGGTTATGGAATTCAGAGTGGAGGTTCTGAAATTTTGGGTTGTGGAATTCAGGGTTTAGGGTTTGGCGTTTGGAGTTTTGGGGCTATGGAGTTGAGAGTTTAGGGCGTAGACTTTTGGGTTAGGGTTAGGAAATTTCTAGGGTTGAGTGTTTAGGGTTTTGGTGGTTCAAATTTCTTTAGGGCTTTGCCGGTCGGGGTGTTGGGATTTCCCCTAGACCAAACTCCTAAGCTTCAACCGGGCCTCGAGCGTACTCTAGGGGACGTCGTAGATACGGTTAACAAGTACCTTAATACGGTTTAGGGTTTAGGGTTTAACTGGGATTAGAAAGTACTTACAAGTATAGTTACATTACTTGTAGCCCCTAGTTAGTAGGTCCCGTGATCCTTTTAAGTAAAGGGGCTCAGCGCTCAGGTTCGTTGGCTAGCCCTGAAACCCTAAACTGTCAACACCGACAGCCCTAAACCCTACACCCTAGAAGCCTGAAGCGCCAAAAATCTTAAGGACCCTTAACAAATCCCGTAGGACGCCAATACCACACCCTGAATCGCAAACACCCTAAACCCCCAAACAGCCACAACATCCTCAGGCCCACAACACCCTAAACCCTAAAACTGCGGGTGAAAGGTCCATTGTACTTTAAAAAGATGCCAAACAGTCTAAACACTTTGCTAAACCCTGAAAACCTTTAATGTCCCAAGCCCCAAAACCCCGACCCCTGAAACAGCCCTTAAGGACACCTTCAAAGAAGCCTCACCAGATACAGATCCTTCCAAGAATCCGAAAAGCAGCCCTCAAAACCCTTCAAGTAACCCTGAGAGATCCCTTCTCGATTCCTGAGCCCTAAACCCTTATCCAAGCTCTGCTAAAGCTTCAAGACACCTCATTTTAGCCCCCAGCCAATTGCGGGTTTAGAGGATCAGGGTTTAGGGTTGAGGGGTTTGGGGTATGAGGTGCAGGGTTTAGGGTTTGCAGGCTGGTGGATGGCAAGTGTACATACCATCCGTCGCTGAGCGTCAAGCCCAATGTGGAGGACTGCTGCTTCGTTGCTTTTTTTGAACAGGATCTGTGCAGGTCTTGCACAGGTTTGAGATCGGGCTT
This sequence comes from Symbiodinium sp. clade A Y106, assembly GCA_003297005.1. NCBI lineage: Eukaryota > Dinophyceae > Suessiales > Symbiodiniaceae > Symbiodinium > Symbiodinium sp. clade A. The sequence goes on from BGNK01002946.1 coordinate 19,833, forward strand.
CTAAAGGGGCTTGTGTGGGTCTTCGTAAGGTTTTGACGGCCCTGAGGTAGTGAACGCGCCTTAAGAATCCATTTTTAGCACAAGGCGCACTGCTTAGTTTAGGGTTTAGGGTCCACGGTAAAGGGCTCTGGCGCCTTTTTGGGGGGAGGAGGAATAGTGACGCCTGTATCAGGCAGCAGTCTTAAAACGACAAGGCAACTTGTGGCCTTCCAAAAAGTAGTAATGTTGATAGCCGTAAGCAGCTTGCCTTAGGATGTGGGAAAGCACCTTTTAAACATGTTTAACTCTATCTATCTAACTATCTGCCTGCCTAGCCATCTATCTATGCATGTTCACTGAGTGAAGATATTGACGCCCCATGTTTGATGGTTCGTCCTATGTGAAGCTTGGAGAAACTACAGGCTGCCGGCGTTTTTCACGCTTTGCTGTCAGATGAGGTATGTTAGCCCGCAGTATCATCAGGATGTTGTTAATCTGCGGTATTAGACATTATGTAGCTTTTCATCCTGCTTTGTCCTAGCAGGTAACATGTCATCCCGTTGCCGAGGCCCTGTCATGAAAATGCGCAGTTCGGCATCTGATTTTTCTGAGGTACAGCCGTCTAACAAAGTGCTTGATCTGTCCACCTTTTGCGGTCAGGTTCGGCATTGGAATGCCGTATGATACTCTAGATCACGACCTACCCTGTGTCATGTCATCTCTTCATGCCGGAGTGTCTACCAACTTTTTCATCTTGTGAAGCAGCATAGGGGTATTGGTATGCTACAGCCTGTCATTGCCAACATATACGTGCGTCGTGTCATCCCAGCTTTCAGCGAAGGCTTGCTTCACTCTGCTTGTATTGTGGTTACTGTACAAGTGCTACGATATGGTGTACTGATTGGCGTACGCATCCCATGCACTCTGTTCCGTTGTCCTACAAGTAGCTTCTTTCGGACGAGTACAGCGAGACGTAGTGGTTTCTGATACTTTACGTCTTATGCCAGATTGCACCTGCAATAACGCAGGCGTATAACTTACATGCACAGACACACTGGAATGCATGTCTGCAGAAGATTTTGCAATCTGCAATCTGAAACACGCACAACAACAGATCAAAGTTTCTACACCCCATCACCAACAGTATGCCACATCGTGACGAAGTAGACAACGGTAACCCGCGACAGTCACAGTAAATGAGAGGAAACCTTCAACTCGGAGCCTTAATGCCTTAGTACATTAGTACCCGAAACCCTCAACCCCCAATACCCTTCACACTAAAACCCTAAACCCTAATACCCTAACCTTCATACCTTGTACCCTAACCCTAAGCCCTTCTCATAGACGGAAGGAGCTGTACTGCATGTCCTGCCCGTACTGCGGATACGAGGGTAGCCTCAGGCCCACACTTCAAGGAAGTGTTAGTTTAGGTTTCCAGATTAGTTCTTTGGGCTTACTTGGAGGTTCATGGGTAGTTATAAGTTATATAAGTGGGAGAACTATAGTTACAGCCTAAAGTAGGGGCACGTACAACTACCCATGAACCTCCAAGTAGGGTTTATGGATTGTGGTTTAGGGTTTAGGGTCAAGGTTAAAGGTTTGGGGTTTACGGTCTGGCTTGAGGGTGTAGGGTTTGGGGTTGAGGCTTCATATTTTAGGGTTTTCGGCTTTCGGGTTTTAGATCTCTGTGTCTTGAAGTTTTGTTATAGTTTCCGCTGAATCGTCTAAGGTAGGATTTCCGTATTATCGGGGTTGTGGCATTTGATGGCTTCGGATCATCAGAAGCTGCTGTCCGATATCTTACAAAATTTCTGTTGAGGTCTCGGTTTGGGACTGGAGTCGTTACGGCTTGAAGTTTTTTTTGGAAGCATGGTCTAGGCTGTAGGTCGGGAAAAGTTTCAACAAAGTGTGCGGGTGCTAGGTCCACGTTACTCGGAAGGCACGGTTAGGGTTGAGGATTTAGGGGCTCACGGTTTGGGGATTGGAGGGTTTGAAGTTTCAGGGTGAAGCAGTAGTTCTTGAAGCAGGGGCTCTGCTTGCTGAAAGGGACCATACAGTAGTCTGGAACAAGTCCCCTCTGGAAGGTTCAGGGTGTCAGGTTTCGTATCTGGCCATCAGGAGAACCGGCACTTCAGTGGTGTTGCCATTTTACCTAAACCCTATATAAACCCGCTAAAGCCAAAGCCACACCTTAAAACCCTGACCCCTTCCTCCCCCCACACCCAAACTCCGTAAGCTTCCTACAACCCGTAGGCTCTAAACCCCCAGCAAGAATTAAAACTAAACTCCACCTTTTGTCGGGCTGGTGGCGACTGGCCTGTTTACAGTAGGGCTTTTGATGAATTTATACAGCGCTCCTTAGGAGTGTTGGTGGGTGTATATTCAGATGTCAAATTCTGGTGGGACTAGTCCCTACACCCGGAATCCTGAACCCTAAACTCTAAACCCTAAACCGGGAAACCCTAAACCCGGAGCCCGAAACCCTAAATCCAAGCACCCTACGTGAGGTACTTTTCCACCAAGCACTTAGAGGAGGATGAGCGTTCCTGGCCGAGCTTCCAGAAACATCCGTTCCGTTTAGTTTAGTTCCGGTCGTGTCGGGGGTAAGAGTTTCGGGGTTGAGGGCTTTGGGGGTTGAGGAGTTTACGGGTCTGGGGTTTAGGGATTATCAGATCTAGGGGTAGGGTTGAGCTCTGTTGGTGTTTCGGGCCGCTGGGGGGGGGGCTTTTATGCTTTTTTTTCGTTGTCTAAGGGTTCTATCAGGGTTGGGTCGATACCGGCCATTTTACGGGACCCTTGAACTACTTGCTGAACCCGTAGCAGAGTTGAGGCTTTTGATGTTTCTTGGATCTTTGGACTTGGGAGTTCTCAAGCAGCAAACCCCAAGCCCTTAACCCCGAGCCTGCAGATTCAGCGAGCTCCCAGAAACCACTAAATCCTTTAATACAGGGCTTTGAATAATTACCGATGCTAGTGTGGGTTTCCCTTTTATCGTTGTAGTATACTATACCCCAAGGCGCTATTCTAATTATTCGGCCCCTATCGTAGAGACCTTATTTATAGCATCCCAGGGGATCCTTCTTGAGACCTCTATCAATCTCTCCTCGCACGGTTCGAAACCTTTTTAACCCTAAACCCTAAACCCTGAAACCCTTTGAGGCGTGTATCAAAACAGGGTAGCAGCTGGCGGCTGGTGAACACGATACCCTGCATAACTTGAACTTCCGTAATTCGGGTTCATTCCAGATTACGGATCATGCACCCGAAATTTAACGCCCTAAGCCCAAACCCATAAACCCTAAACCCTAAACCCCTAACCCATAAACACTCTGAACCCTAGACCCCTCCAAACTTTTAGCCCTAAGCCTCGATAAAACCCAGTGACATCGAAGCAACGGAGGCTTAGTCGCGGATCTGGAGGCGATGAAGGCCACTGCTTTTTTTTGTCGACCTGCTTCACAATTTTCTTCTACTGTGCTTCAAGGGTGCCCTTCAGTTGAAGGTTTACGAGGTCTCTGGAAACCCCAGATTCCGAGGGCCCTAAGCTCACCACCCTACATGCCTCAGCCCTTGACCATTAAAACCCTAACCAGGAACCTCGACCCTAAACCAAAACACCAAAAACAGAAAGAACTTGAACCCAACAATGCTACTCTAGAGTTTCAAAGACCCCCAAACAAGCCACAAAGCCCTAAACGGAAGACCCTGGTATGGGCCTAAAAAGTTACATATACTATTCCCCAGCAGCCTATTCAAGCTGCCAGGCTAGACCCTGCAGAGCCCTTATATAACCCGCATTGAGCCCGGATGGCGCCGCTGTAGAAACCCACTAGACTCGCTAGACCTTCATTCAGGCGAAGACGGATAAGGAATTAGAGATAGAGCTGGTGCCCGCCTCAGTATCTCCTGCACAGTTCGGCATTTGAGGTTTGGGTATTTCGTGTAGGTTTTCCGTATATCAGAGTCTGACACATGTGTATGTCTATCTATCGATCTACCTATCTACCTATCTAGCCGTCCATCCATCCATCCATCCATCCATGGATGTATCTGTCGATCCACCGATTATCTATCTATCTATCTATCTGTCTTTCTGTCTCCATCCATCTACGCATCCATCTATCCCTGTCCATCCATCTATCCGTATATCCTTTTGACCATCTAGATTCTAGATATACAGTAGGAATACTCACACACACAATCATGTATAATACATGCATGTAGACAAAATGAGAATGCTAGAAAGCCTAGCCTCAAATCAAGAAATCAATGAGTACCTGACAACTGAAGCAACCAATGCACAAATAGACAGACACCTGATAAGCTGATTTATGAACGGAACCGAAAGTAAACAAATGAACGCATACAGAAGCAAGCACGAAAGATGAGGGTGCATCTAGTATCTATCTGCATTAATCTATATATATATATATACACATACATGAATACATGAGTACATACATACATACATACATACACACATACACACATTCAGATTCTGCATGTCACTTCGCAGGCTTTTTGTGTTCACGGTTCGGGTTCAGATGGGGCCTTCGGTCTCAGTCTTGTGTGCTTTAGAGTTTAGGGTTGCGTTGTGATGGAGGGTTGCGGATTAGGGTTTAGGGTTTAGGGGTTTAGGGTTTGGGTTTAGGGTTTGAGTGCTTTAGTGTTGATGCAGGACTCAGGACTTCGGCTGCTGGTACTTGGAGGTTCATGGGTAGCTATAAGTGGGGCTATAAGTCCCCTAATATGGGTTATAAGTTATAACTATAGTTGTCCTACTCAAAACCTTACTTATAACTACCCATGAACCTCCAAGTAGTCCTGTTGTTGTGACCATAGCATACGTCTAGATATACTGGTCTGAAGAGCTAGGATTCGTCACTCCAGTCTCCGTGTACGAGATGAAGATAGACCCAACATAGCATTCCAATCCGGTCTCGGGTTTCAGGGTCTACGATTTAGGATTTATGGATTTAGGGTTTTGGGTTCAGGGTTTAGGGTTGCTAGGTTTGAGGATTGGGGTGTAAGTTGGAGGCCGGAGGCCTAAGGAACGGGCCTTGTAGTAATTGGAATTGGGTTTGGGGGTGTTTTGAAGTCTTATGATGAGAAAACCCCAAACAATAAGAGTGGTGATTATGCAGGCTTCTATTTTCGTCCCCACAAAGTTTCTGCAAGTTTCTTCCACTGTGAAGTGCTGAGATGGCTCGACGCTTCCCCGTGTCTACCGCTTTGTCCACCCAAATCATCCATCCAAGGCATTTGTGTGTAGGGTTTCCCCAAACCCTAAACCCCCCTAAACCCCCCTAAACCCCCCTAAACCCTAAACCCCAAGCCCCTAAACCCCAAACCCACCAAACCCTTAGCCCGCCAAACCCTAAACCCGCCAACCCAGACCTTCCAAGATCCCTTAATTAAGGAAGAAACCTTAAATTTTGATAGGGTCCTCCCTAATATGATTTAAGGAAGATTCCTTAATTAAGGAATATACCTTAAATTATAATAGGGTCCCTAATATGACTTAAGGTATATTCCTTAGTTAAGGGATTTTGGAAGGTCTGGGAATCGGTGAGCCCCCGAAAGCCACAAGCCCGGCGGCCTTTTCTTCCACGCCTCAGAACGCCAACTTGAAGCCTTGAAGGTCAGCTGAAAGTCATGCCTATGAAAGATCGTAGAACGCAGTGCAGTATGGCATAGAATAGTACAGTATGGTATGCTATAGTATAACATAGAATGATATAGTATAGTGTTGTTTCGCATAGTATAGATGATATAGTTTTGTTTTGTGTATTATAGTATAGTATAGTACGGACCCTAAGCCTTTGAGAGCCCGACGCCCTGAATCTGCAAGCCTGATCCACGACCACACCGAGGGCAAAATCGAGCAGAGCACCAATGAGACCGATGCGGCCAACGAAGCACCTGGCTCTGTAGATAGTGGGTACCATAGAAGCCTAACTAGTGACCAACAGTATTCCTTGGGGTTCCTTATTGTCACTATAGTAGAAAGGAGCCCAATACCCTATTCTAAACATTAAGGCTCCAAGAGTAGCATCGGCTGCAGCACGGGGTGGAGGAGTCGTTTCAGTCGACCTGGCGGAGATGGTGATGGTGGTGGTGGAAGCAGTGGTGGCGGCAGGTGAAGGCGTTATCATGATGATGGTGGAGATGCTGAGTCGTGACAAGTAGTATTCTGTACGTAGTTGTAGTGGTAGTGGTAGTGCTGGCTGTGATGGTGGCATTGCGAATGGGTCGCCATCGTCCTCGTCATCTTCAGTACGTAGCTGTATGTGTCGTGCTACTAGAAGCGACCACAAACAGCGATGCTACCGCGGACACCAACCGCGGAACCTTGAAACCTGGGCCCCACACCCAAATCCTGTACCCCAAACCCCGCTCCATTGAATGCCAAAGGGCCAGACTTCAAATCCGCAACCCCCACACTCCGGGGTTCCTTATTACAATTATAGTATAATGAGCCCCCAAAACCCTATTCTAATTATTAAGGCCCCTATGTTTTAGTACCCTTGTAGTATCCCTTATAGTAACCCTTATAGAATCCTTTATGAGACCCCTTTAAAGGAACCCCATTCTAAACCCTAAACCCTGAACCAAGAAACATTACCCCCAACCCTAAACCCCCAACCCAAAACCCGGAACCCTAAATCCCTCAAGCCCTGACATCGCCAAGCAGCTCAAAGAGGCCCATTGCTTAGGGGTTCATGGGGAGCTTAGGTTTCCCACAAAGGGATCTACAAGGCTTCTGCAAGGGTTCTATAAGGGCTCTTTTTGGAGGTTCCTGGGTAGTTGAAAGTGGGGTTGTAAGTCCATGAATACAGGTTGAAGTAGAGTAACCCTACTTATCGCACAACTTATCACTACCTTCGAACCTCCAAGTCGGGTTCAGGGTCTAATTCTGGTTTAGGTTGGGGTTGGCGTCTCGGGTTGGGGTTTAGCATTTAGCATTTGGAGAGTTTTGTTTGGGGTTTACAGTCGTGGAGCAGGCATTGAGCCGCAGTGCCGTGTCGGAGCACTCGGCGACAAGGCATGGTTGTGGGGTTGCAAAAGGATTTATAAGGGTTCTTTATCTCTTTGAGGGATCTACGAAGTGTTCTATATTTCTTCAAGGGATGTTTTTCTGTAAGGGATGTATGAGGGGTTTCGACATGTCTTTAAGGGCCCTGATTAGGGCTCTGTATTGAGGGCTCCGTTTCGGGTTCTTTCGGGGTCTGGGGTTTAAGGGCTTCGGGTTTCGGGCTTGGCGTTTTGAATCGTTCAGTGTGTAGCGAGGTTTTGGACTTAAGGTCATTTCGTACCCCAAGCAATAACCTCGCATCCCAAACCCCAAACCCTAAGCCGAATGAAAGACTCCAGAGCCCGTTGGTTCAGCAATATACCTTAACTACATGGGGGTCCTGCCTTTTAAGGGGTACCTTATTTTGGGGTCCTTATTGTAAGGATCCTACTATTTGGGATACTATACCAGGGTCCCCTATTTTCGGAAACTCCCATATCGAACCAGTCGGCCCGCAGAAGGCTTACAGTATTTATGATAAGGCAATTCCTCAGCGAAGAGGCTTTGTAGTCTCTGGGCATCGAGAAACTCCTGAACCTTACAATGTAAAACCTAAGTGGACCTAAATCCCAAACCCTGAGCCCTAAACCGTTCATCCTGAAACCTATATACATCCTAAGCCCTGAACCCTAAACCCTACGACCTACAAGCTAAATGCTGAACCCCCAAAACAGCTAAAACCAAAGGCCTGAACCCGAAGCCCTCAAGCCCCGAGCCTAAGTCCTAAATCCTGAGCCCTAATCCCTGAACCTAAATCCCTAATCCCTAATCCCTCAACCTAACGGTTTAGGGTTTAGGGTTTAGGGTTTAGGAAACCCAAAACCCCCTTACCCTCAACCCAAGCCCCGAAACCCTCAACCTTAAACTGTAAAAGCCTAGTCCGATGGAGGACAGACCAGCAGTTAGACGGCTCCGTCGTTGACCTCATCTCACATCAGGCCCTTGAGGCCTGGGATAAGGCTGTAGGTTTTTTTTGGCCAGGGCCTAGGATTTAGGATAAAGCGCTTTGGGGTTTAAAGCTTAGGGTTCATTGCTTAATATTTAAGCTTTAGGGTTCAGTGCTTAAAGTTCAGATTGAGGGTTTAAAGTCGAGGGTGTAGGATTCAAAGCTTAGGGTGTAACGCATATTGCTTAGCATTTCGCTTTTTAGGATTTAGGCTCGGGTGTTCTGGGGTTATGGCCTCGTCTTGTGTTTTGTGGGTCTGCAGGTTCCGCACAGGAATTGGGAACCAAACAGGGTTTAGAGCAGGGGCTTGGGGATTGCCTCGACCCTACAGAACGTACCGTAAACTACAAACATGCTAAAAGTTACTAAGCTCCTTACCGCCTTACTTGCTAGGTTTCGAAGTCCTCAAATCCTGCTACGAACCCTTACAAAACTTGCTTCTAAGCGCAAAAGCACTTGAGCCGCTCTAAACCCTACAAAAATTCATAAAACCCTACACCATAAACTAATCCCTTTAAAACTTCTCTAAAACCCAGAGACTTTCAACCCACGAAACTTTAGACCACAAACCCCAAACCCTACACCAAAAAACCCTTCACTGTAGCTGGGTTCTTATTGAGGCCTTTAGTTTAGCATAATAGGGATCTATAGTAAGTAATAGGGTTTCTTTTCTTTATTATGGTCATTTAAATCAAATCCGAACCCAGTTTAGCGCTTTCGGAGTTTCCGAGCAAATGTGAAGGAGACGCGGCTCGAGGTGGATGAGCCTCTGATCAACGAGATGGTTTTGTTTGGCGGGTCTATCAGGGTTCCTAATTATATGGGTTCGAAAAGGACTATAGGGTTTGTGGTCCGGGAAAGCAAAGGGTTAAACACTGTTCGTGTTTTTGGTGGTGTTTTGGGATGAGGGTTTAGGAGTGTTTAGGATTCAAGATTTAGAGGTTTACGGCAAACAAGCTTCCTCACCACTGGTTTCTGTAGGGATCTTTGTTGGGTGCCTGAAGGGAGGTGTTAAGGATAACCCTAAACCCAAGCCACAAAATGAGCGCATAAAGAGGTAGGCAAGCAAGCAAAGAAAGATAGAATGATTGGATGTAGCTGAACATACATTGTGGCAAAAAGGTACTGTATGTCACTGTAGATGAACCGGCAAAACGAGAAAGACTATTCCTGAGATTTCCTCCATAAACTTCACACTCCACATGATGCCTGAAATATAGGGATCCTCGACATGAACTTTCCTCTGGTCCTTCCGGGAAACACGCAGGCTAATGGGCTAACTCGTTTCTTTCGTAATCTTAGGACTGATGCTATATTTCTATCTAGTAAAACTCCAGGGGGTTGTTGAACATGTCATTGTTATCGTGGTTCTGAGGGTGCTTAAGTTTTCTAAAGCTGGAATGACACAAGAACTCAGAAAACGTGTAAAACACCTATCACAACCTAAGCCTACACTCTAAACCCTACAACCTAAGCCTTAAACCCCAAACCTCAAACCCCAAACCCCAAAACCTAAACCCTATACTTCTTATAGAACCTGTAAAGAAACCCTGAAAGATCTCTTGAAGGAACCCTCGTTCGTAGGATCGGGGGAGCCTTTTGGTTTATGGATGTGGACCACAAATAGGGTTTAGGGTCTAGGGGTTTAAGGTTTAGGAGTTTAGGGTTTAGAGCTCAGGGTTTAGACTTTAGAGTTTCAGGTTTCGGGGTTAAACCCTAAACCCTAAACCCCAAACCCTAAACCCTAAACCCCAAAGCCTAAACCCTAAACCCCAAACCCTAAACCAGGGTTCAGGGCTCAGAGTTCAGGGGCCAGGGTTTTATGCAGTGAGCCTCGCCTGCGACTTCAAGGCAAACCCTCTAAGCCTGAAGCCGAAACCCGTAAGCAGACAGCCGTAAGGCTCCAAAACGCTAAACCCAAAGCCCTAAACCCTAAACCCCAAGCTCCCATGCCCTCGACCTTTCTGGCTCTAGTTCCGGCTGTCCCGCAACGAAATGCCAGTGAGAAAACTACGCTTTTTTTCGTAGAGCTTTGCAGAAAAGACGGTATAGTTTCAGACAGTTTTCGAACAGCATTTGGCATAAGAGTACGGTGTGTCGCAGAGCCAATTTCTTTTTCACAGTTTTCGGAGTTGATCCACTGTTTCTTTAGCTCATGCCTCAATGCTACTTTGTGCGTAGGGTTATAAGTAGTGTTACTCTGGTTATACCTACTTATAACCTTAAACAAGGTACTTATAACCCTAACCCCTAAACCCTAAACCCTAAACCCCTAAACCCTAAACCCTAAACCCCTAAACCTTAAACCTTAAACCCTAAACCCTAAACCCTAAACCCTAAACCTCTGTCGGCTTTCCCAGGACATGAGGCACGAAGCCCACGAGCTTTCCGGCGATGAATCGGCAGCGGAGCGCCTCGGTTAGGTATTTGTGGGTTTAGGGGTTTAGGGGTTGAGGGTTTGGGGGTGAGGGTTTCGGCTTTTAGGGTTTAGGCGTTTAGAGTTTAGGCGTTTTGGGTTTGGGGTTTCGGGTTTAGGGGTTCGGGTTGCTGTGATCATTGCTGTTTTGAAGCGTATGCGCATAGTAAGCCATCGCGCCCCTCCACCCTCCACCCATCATCGTGTAAAGTCATCCCGTGCTGCACCGGTTTAGACTTGGAGGGATCCAGGTTTGGGCTTTAGGGTCCCATGGGTTTCAGCCGTAAACTGCGACCCAAAACTTCAAATCTAAGCCTCAGCGAACTCCTAATCTTAGCCCGAGCCCTCCCTAAACCCTAAACCCTAACCTAAACCCTAAACCCTAAACCCTAACCCTAAACCCTAAGGCCCTAGACCCTCCACCCTGGAGCCCGATAGCCTCGAAACCCTTAAGCCCGGAAAAGAGGCTTAAAAGCGCCTTTAAACCAACCGAAAACCCCGAAACCCCCAAAGCCCCGAAGCCCTAAGTCCCTAAATCCTAAACCAAGATGATCAGCGGTGAACCGCTAGACAGACTTGAGGGTCAACTTGAAGAGCTGGTCACCGACAGTGTCAGTGTCCAGACATTGACCAAGTACACATTTGTTGAACTCGGACAGGCCCTAACGAGCATAGGGATGAACACTGAGGACAAATCGATCGCAATGGGCACTGAGACAACTCCTAGCGCTCTCGCTCGTCACGCATTGGCGGCCACATACAGCAACGTTGCAGGGCGTGATGCTGGCCCTCCAACTGATGGTGGCTCTCAACAACCATGTGAAGCTGCACCGGTGAACACCAACGTTGAAGTGCGCCACTACTTCGATGGCGTTGAAGTCAGGCCTGATGATCCACGCCTAAATCAGCCAGCCAGCCCACGTCTTGTTCCCCGGGGATGTTACAACTACACCACGGTCCCTGAGCCCCGGCCAATGCATCCTACAACGCAGCCGTCACCGCAAACCCTAGAGGTTTTCCCTGAAGCTAACCGGGTGACTCACGACCAACATGTGCGTGGCAACAAGCAAAGCCAGCCACCCAGCGCTTTCCTACGACCTTATGCTGACTGGGTCACAACCTCTGTTGACGTTGTGCATGAGGCTCCCAGTGACGACAGGGGGACACCAGAAATGCAACGACTCACTGAGGCAATGCTGCGCGCAACAACACGTGTGCTCCCGGAGAACATTCGCAGCCAAGAGCAAGAAAATCCTGGGTTGCGGCCTGCCACACAGCTCCCGCTCCAGCACGAATCGGTCTCTGAGGTTCAAGAGAATAACATCCTCACACGCCTACACAGCATTGAGGCAAAGCTGGAGCACGCTAACCAGCAAGCTGTACGTCAGCACCAGGAGAGCATGACAGCGCACCAGCACTCCCACTCAGTGCAGGAAGCAAACCTTGAAGTGTCAATGGTGACACAGCAGACCATGCTGTCTGTGTCCTTGGAAGTGCTGGGTGGAAGCACATATGGCCGAATGTTGGAAACTTCCAACACAGGGTGGGCTCCTGCGATCCAGTATCAACTCCAGCAAGAACAAGACCCGAGAAACTTGCAGGTTGCCACACAGCAACAATCAGTTGGGGCATCAATTTACGGGCAGTTGTACGGCAAGGCAACAGCTCCCCCGCCACAGGGTGGAATACAACTCCTCCCCCCAGGGCCTGGCGGCGCTGCAAATGCTTCAGCGCCAATTCCATTGGGATCACCAGGTGCTTGCACGCCTGGGGCTTCCGCAACACTAACAACTGGAGCCATGCCAACGACGGCTGGACTCTCTGCTCAACAGATTGGATCAGGGCAGAATGTCCCAACAACTGCGGGCCAGGGCACTGCAGCTGGACAAGCACGACAGGCGCTGGCACAGCCCCCAGCGATGAGCAACCCACAACAAGTGTCATCCGCGGCGCGTGTGGATGCAGCTGTCACAATGCCTTGCCCCCCAATTATTCAAGCACCTGTTTCGACGCCAATGGGAATGCCCCCTATCGGACATGCACCTGCAATGCCATACGGGATGCCGATGGCCCAGCAAGACCCAACATGGCCGGGTGCACACTCTCAATGGGAGCAAGGCACAGGGGACTATTACCGCATCGCCTCGGTACCCACCAGCTATGAGGGGGCCACCGGCAATTGGTTGATGATCCGTAACAACACGGTCGAGGAAATCAGGCAGGAGCTGCGCAACATCATCAGGGATGGTGANTACCGCATCGCCTCGGTACCCACCAGCTATGAGGGGGCCACCGGCAATTGGTTGATGATCCGTAACAACACGGTCGAGGAAATCAGGCAGGAGCTGCGCAACATCATCAGGGATGGTGAACCGGAAGTTGCCGGGGAAGTTGCGGAACGCCTGTGTCGTGTTCTGGAAGCGCCAAGGCCCTCCTCATTGGTAGACCAGACGTACAGGAACCTTGCTCGGCCTGCCGTTGACGAATGTGCCAGGGTGCTACTTAGGCACCGCCCTCTACAACCAGTGGAACTGGAGCAGCGGGAGTTGGAACTCATCCGCATATTGGAGATGAACATCTTCACCTCAGCGGCGCTCAACGCGAGAAGTGGAAGCCAAGTACAAGAGCTTCGAGCAGTGGAGGGGGAAGGGAGCAGTGCGGAATGGAACGCAAGTGAGGGTAACAATGAGGAGCGGCGAACACGACCCAGGACTGATGATGATGACGTCACCTCGTTGGTGGGTACAGCCAGGACTACATCCAGAACACCTCGAGGGCATGGAGCCCAGGGACCAGGTCGCACGACAGCACGGACTGCCCCGTCGTCGTCAAGTGGGGCGGCGCCCTCGACTGGAGGATCCACCCTCACGGAGACAACGGTCTGGCGTGGAGCTCTTCGTGAACCACCGCCAGCCGAGGAAGAGGAACCCACCTGTGCGGACGAGGCAATCTCGCGGTGTAATCGATTAGCCTACTTGGGCTCTACAGTGTCCCGGGCACCAGCCTGCCCACAACAGTCCCTGAGCCTGTGCAACAGGATGTGGTCATGGCCTTCTCCCGCATGGGGAGCCGGGCCAGAGGACNGATTAGCCTACTTGGGCTCTACAGTGTCCCGGGCACCAGCCTGCCCACAACAGTCCCTGAGCCTGTGCAACAGGATGTGGTCATGGCCTTCTCCCGCATGGGGAGCCGGGCCAGAGGACTAATGATTCGCAGCCTTCCTCAATGCCTCAACTTACTGCAAGATGAACTTCTCCAAATAGCGCAGGAGGTGCCCCCGAGGACAGCACCGAGCCGACCGACTGCAGGGAGTTCAACGACAGCAAGAGGAAGAGAGAAGAAGACTCCTGATGGGAGGCCGCGTATCGATGAGACGGACCAAGGTGACATGGTTGAGGTGGTCCTGGACGACAACGATGACCTCCCACCCAATGAAGACGATGATGAGGACAGCATCTACCTTCAGGTCACTCTGACAAGCTGCCCCACTACACGATTATCCGCTTCCACATCGCAGGTTGAGGAGACCCAGACCTTTGGCGATGAAGAGGCGCTCTTGCCCAACGATGACGAGAACGAGGACAGCATCTACATTCAGGTCACTTCGACAAGCCGCCCCCTCGCCTATAAGAATGCCTTGACACTGCAGGAGCACGAGGTCACTGCCCTTGTACAATCCCCTCGGCAAATACAACGTTCTGAGCAATCGGAGCCAGAGGCCGAAGAGTCGAGTGGGGTGCCTGGTACTCCGGGACGGGAAAGATCACGTACGCCCTCCAGGCTCACAGCGGGAGTTGAGCCCCGGCTGCCTGCGGGAATACAACGGTGGTTTGAAGGAGCATCCCTACGACTTGACCTTCTTCGACAGATGGGGGGCGGAAACCGTCACCTGCTGCGGACCTTCGAGAACTTGGTGCGTAACCGCGAGGTGGAAAGCTACCAAGCATACGCCGACCCCTTCATGGCATGGTTGGAGGCTGGCATGCTTGACTCCGACTGTCAACATACCGCAAGACCTGGAATGGGCAACCTGGGTGGAGATGCAGCTGTGGGAAACCTGGTTGGAGTTTTTTCAGCCTGAACCTGGCGCACAAGTGTGTCAGGCAGGGCTTTTCTCTGCCATTGACGGCATCAGGCCTGGGGATAGAACCTACAAGGTCATGCGGTGGACGGATGTGGCTGACCTTGTTCCGTCGCCAGTGGCGTCTGCTGACGCGCCAAGCTCTGGAGAAAATGATGAACGCGGGATACCCCTGCCAAGATCCCTCACCAGAAGGAGGAGGACGAGGCGCAGACAGCGGACTGTGGGATCGTCCTCGTCGTCGTCGGGAACCTCACAGGCCCACAACCGGGATGACAGTGCCGTCTCCTCTGATGAAGGAGATGAAGCTCAATTCATGGAGCTAGCGGGACCTCGAGGTGGGCTCCTATCAGTCCTACAAAGCATTGATGTGCGCCTCAGCCAGCTCGCCCTGGATGCTCGTGTGCGGAGGAGCCTTACCCTTCTCCACCGACTGCGCCGGTTCTATGCCTGCGATGGGAGCAGAACCAACTTCCCGGCAGTGCTGGAGGGTGGTGAGGCCATTCTGGCCGCACATGCCGTGGCTGACGGAGGCAACGACACGGTCACTGAAAACACCGAGGACGACGTGGTGTTCTGCGAAACATGGTGGGCATCGCTGCGCCCTCTGCTGCCTCCGCCCCGGGGATGCCAGTACGTGCCATAGAGGTCCTGGCCCTTACAGACTCGGAAGGGAAAGGGCAAATGGAAGCTGACCCAGGGGACCAAGAACGCGACCCTCTCAGCCAACCACCTTCTCGGTCGAGTACCCAGGCGTGGCATGAGGCACAAGAGCTGCGGGAGATCCAGGAGGACGCCGTCAGGATGCAGGACTATTGGGATGCGAAGGACCGAGAAGCCGAAGAGGAGCAACAACGCAGTTGGCGAGCACGAGAGTGGGATGATTGGGCCATGTGGTCGGAAATGGAGCAGCCCCCACCGCCCAGGAAGCGACAGCGGCTCGTTGTGCGCACCTTCGAAAGTGGCAGCAGTGCCCCGGCCTCTAGCTCCCATGAGATCCTCCTGCCGGTGACGGGCATGGTCCAGTTCCAGCTCTACATGGAGAATGGGAACGTTGGGGATGCGAGTAGTGACGCCTCCACCAGGATTGTGCCGGGAGCAGTGGAGTGGGTTAGTCCTATGGCATCTCAGGCAGGGGAAGGCGGTATGCCACATGCTGTTGAGGGAGGAGTCGGAGTAATTCTTCAAGATGATCCCGGCCCTGCTCTCGTTCCTACGCAGTTGGAGCACCCAAGTGTCACTGATTCGGATGTCATTGAGAGCTTCGGCGGTGAGTATGGGGAAGGAACTCGTGATGCTGAGCAGAATGCAGGAACGTGAGTGAGTGTGACATAGTGGNAGTTGGAGCACCCAAGTGTCACTGATTCGGATGTCATTGAGAGCTTCGGCGGTGAGTATGGGGAAGGAACTCGTGATGCTGAGCAGAATGCAGGAACGTGAGTGAGTGTGACATAGTGGTGTGTTTTTGCAGGAAAGCTAAACCAGCCGCCCTGACACGCCCAGCGGAGACTCCGCTTTTCGGATCCTAGCGAGTCGAAAAAGGGACGTTAAAAAAAAAAAACCCTAAACCCTCAACCCTAAATCCTGCCCTAAACCCTAAACCCTAAACCGAAGCCCCCCAGTACGAGCCCGAATCAGCTCCGTTCATCAAGCCAGGCAACGCCTGGCAAAGACGGAAGACGTGCTCAACGACATCGAAGGTGCTAGGGTTCAGGGTCCGAGAGATTACGGTTTGGGGGGTTAGGGTTTCAGGATTTAGGGTTATAGGATAGGATTTAGGGGTTTACCCTAAAACCCTAAACCACTAAGCCCTGAACCCTGAGCCTTGAACCTTAAAACCCGAAGCTTTCGAACCGTACGGTCTGAAACCAACCACACCACCCTCAGCCCTAAGCTTCGCAATTACGGCAGGAACCCAGCATGGAACTAGGCTACGAATTCTGAGGGTTTAGGGTTTAGGGTTAGAAGATCAGAGCCAGAGTTAGGTCGTGAGTGCCCCTGAAATCCTGAACCCCTGAGCCCTAATCTCATCGTTGCAATGTTGCAAGATCCCGAAGAGGTGCTGGCGACGAGCTGTGCCCAAGCCCAGTGTAGGGTTAAGACAGTTTTGGATTTGTTCGCTATCTTTTTAACATATGGGAGTTTCCGAAAATAGGGGACCCAAATATAGCACCCGAAATAGTAGGATCCTTACTATATAAGGACCCCAAAATAAGGAAGCCCTAGTTTTCGGAAACCCACAAATAGAGAACCCTAAACCCCAAACCCTGAACCCTAAACCCTATATCCCAGAGGTTACAGGAATCCCTTTCGTAAGTGTAGGGGTCTGAAGGATGCGTACTCCTGTTCCATTTGGCCCTATTTTTATGTAGGTATAGGCGGTATAGGGCTTCGGGTTTAGGGGTTTTAGGGGTTTAGGGGTTAGGGGTTCGGGTTTACGTACGTTAATTTGGGAGCAGGGTTTGGGTTTTAGGGGTTCGGCCCTTTGCCGCCAGATGACATGAAGCAAGCGGCGCACGATGAGCGGAAGTGGCCCGGCACGATAGTTGCTCAATGGGATCACCGGGTATGATTGTTTTGTGATCAGGGGCCGTTCTGTTTATATTTTGATTTATTAACGGCTTTATGGGGGTTACAGGCCCCCTGTCCGAATTTTTGTTGCAGGAGTGAGGAGAACCACCCTGTCTTGCACAAGTATAATTAACGCACTGGGAATGTTTATGGGGATTTTGGAGTCCGTATTATAAGGACCTATTATTGAGGGTACTATATTGGGGTCCCCTATTTTCGGAAACTCCCAAATCTGTTACAAATCATAAGGGATCGTACCACAATTTAAGGTTTATTCGTGATTGATTAAGGGATTTTGGCAGGTCTGGGACCGTGAACCCTGAACCCCAAGCCCTGAACCCTAAACCCCGAATCCCAAGCCCTAAGCCCAAAACCCCAAACCCTTAACCCTAAACCCCAAACCCTAAACCCTAAACCTCTGAGTCCTGTAGACATCAGGGCGGCATCAAGCGGCGACCAGGCCATGATGGACGCAGCTCGGCAGCAGTCAACAAAAACAGGGGGGGCTTTCTTAATTCGAAAAGGGTGGCTCTCGGGTTCCTCTAGAGGGCTTGGGGTGTAGGGTTTAGGGTTTAGGGTTTATGGTTTTGGGTTTTGGGTTTAGGGTTTAGGGTTTTAGGGTTTAGGGTTTTAGGGTTTAGGGTTTAGGGTTTCAAGTTTAGGTTTAGGGTTGTTCAGGGTTTAGGGTTTAGAGTTTAGAAGAGTTTGGCTCTTGAAGGGTTGCTACTCGTACTACACAGGTTTCTACCAGGGTTCAGAGTACATTAGTCGGACTTTGAGAGGATATGAACTATTCAGGCCTCTATACTACTCGCGTATGCTGCAGGAATGCTTCTGCGAGTTCTTCATGGTAACCACAGTATGATATACCCAAAAACCTTTTTCTAATTATGCAGGCCCTGACACTACACGGAGCCTTCTTGGCTTTAGGGTTTAGGGTTTAGGGTAGAACATGTAGAAGCTTCATGGAGCACCATAAATCCCTTCTCGAGCTCCTTGTAGAGCGTCCCGCACCATCCCATGCTGTAGACTTGGCCCCGAAGGGTATATACCCGAAGGCGAAGCTCTAGCCTCCAGAGGCTTTAAATGCTTACAAAGCCTAAACCCTAAACTGGCCCTAAACCCCTAAACCCTACGCCCTAAGCCCTAAACCCTAAACCCCTAAACCCTAAACCCTAAACCCCTAAACCCTAAACCCTAAACTACAAAGCCCCAGAACCCTTTGAGTAGCAGCTTCTGAGGCCCGGCGCGGCCACGTGCTCGAGGAGCCCGGTTGTTGGGATCTAGGATGCAGGGTTAGGGTTTAGGGTTTAGGGTTTGAGGGCTCCAATGTTTCTAGAGTTTTGGGGTTTAGGGCTTTGGGGTTTACGGGTTAGGGGGTTTGATGATTTTGATCGCGATGGCGATCACGATGTTGTGATGACGATGACGATGATGATGACGATGATGAGGACGGGCGTGATGAGGATGCCTTTTCAAGACATCTCTCCTCTTCATCTCGAGGATTGAGCTCGGCAGCACGCACTCATACGGTCAAGCATAGTTGCAGAGTGTTGCCAAGCTGGGGCATCCCATGCAGCACAACATCGCCAGCTCATCCTCTGTGACGAAAGTCATGCTCATGGTGGTCAGGATGATGATCCAGATCATGACAGCGACGACGACGATGAGATGTCAATGGGTATATTCACGATGATGGTGATGGCGATGATGGTAACGGGATGATGATGAGGACGGTCATGATAAGTTTGAATGATGATCAGAGGCGTGGTTCGATGATGATCATGATGATGGTGGTGATGCTGAGATGAGGTCTGATGATGATGATGAGGATCTTTCTGACGATGATGCTTGGGTTTCTGAAAGAGGTTTCAGGGTGTGGGGGTAGTTTGATGATGGAGAACGAGTTAATGGTTTTATGAAGATGGAGGTGGCGTACATGACGAAGATGATTGACGATGCTGATGACTGTGATGCTGATGGTGATGATGAATGCTGGCGATGATGATGGTGATGGGATGACCGGTTGATAACGGCGAGATGATGATGATGATGACGGCGACTGTGGTGATGATGAGGAGGCAGGGAGGTGGGAAAGGGATCATGATTGTTGTTTGCCATTGTTGTAGCTGCTTTCCTGTGGGTACATCTGGGAGTTTCCGATAATTAGGGGTACCTTATTTGGGGGTCCTTATAATCAGGATCCTACTCTTTAGGGTACTATATTAGGTCCCCTATTTTCGGAAACTCCCATCTGGCAAAACCTTCAGAGAGCTGATGTGTAGTCTTCTCTGTTGGTCCCGTGTTCCTAGAAACTCCAAAACCCCTTAATTAAGGAATATTCCTTAAGTTATAATAGGATCCCTAATATGATTTAAGGTATATTCCTTAATTAAGGGGCTTTGGAGTCTCTGGGTTTAAAGGTGGATCGACGGTTTGGGTCCTGGTGCTACCAACTTTCCTCCGCGAGTGTAGATCCCGGATCCTTTGAACAACCTCTTCCTGAAGCAAGCTTCGAATATCGGGGTCGAGATAGGTCGTAAGAGTATCACCATACACCATATAACATACCCTAGTGACCCTTTTCTAACAAGACACCCGTATTGCAGTGTTCAGCCCTGAATCCGGAGCTGCCCAAACTGCCCCGCATTTCCGCCCCCGTCGCACCAAAGCCTAAACTTGCGTTGGCGGCGGCCACAAACTGAATATCGGGGCCAAAATAATTACCAATATTGTCTTTATTATCAGGCCCTAAACCCTGCAACCGACCCTAAACCCCAAACCCTAAACCCCTAAACCCTAAACCCCGAAATCCTGAGTCTCCAATTCCAAAATAAAGAACCTCGCAGAGGACGCCGCGAAGGTGGCAGCGCTAAGGGTGGAGTCATCAAAGGTGGAGTCAGCCGTGGCCCTGGAGAGGTTACTTTGTCATAGTTGGTTACATTTTACACTTTTATGGGTACTTAAAGCCAATAAGGAATAAAAATTCAAATCTTTAATCCTATCCCAACCATGAACTAGGTTGGGGTTTAGGGTTTAGGGTTGGCTTCTACAGTGGGATCCGTTCGCATTTAGGGCCTTCTGGGTTGAGGGTTTTGTAGGTTTTGTGGGCCCTTACGATTACAACTATTCGGGGGCTGCTGGGCTCCTTCATTTCAGGCCGCTTACGACCTACTAACTCGGGTTTGGGTTTAGAGTTGCTTCAGTGTCTGCAAGGACGCAAACAGTCGTTTTGAAAGGATCTTGAAACCCTAAACCCTAAACCCTAAACCCCAAACCCTAAACCCTAAACCCTAAACCGAAACCCTAAACCCTAAACCCTAACCCTAAACCCTAAACCCTAAACCCAAATGAACTCCCTCTCTGAGAAACCCTAAGTACCTCAAGGGAGCTCGTCTTGCTTGCGTATTATGTCGAACCTCGTCTGTAGACGTCTTCGGCGGGTTCAGGGCCCTCTGAATTATAGGTTTTCGTTTTCCACAGCCTCTTTTTGCCCTGAACCCTAAAGCATCCTAAACCTAAACCGTTAACTTATTAAACCCTAAACCCTTAACCCTAAACCCTAAACCCTAAACCTTATTGCAGTATGCTCCCGAACTGGAATCCGACTCTAGGGCAAGCGTGCGCCAGCGGTGCAGTTTTTTTGTGTTTTTTGAGTGGGACGTTCGTATATGGGAGTTTCCGAAAATAGGGGACCCTAATATCCTTATTGTAAGTTATAAGGACCCCCAAATAAGGTACCCCTATTTTCGGAAACTCCCATATCATCCTTATTACAATACCGACCAGCACCCTTAAGCAACCCTTAAGAAATCCTGAGCTGCGCAGAAGAGCAGACCTTCGACTTAAACCATGTAGGAGCCACCGGAGCCCTTTGAGAAGCCCATTGCACCATGAAAGGAGGTTTAGGGTTTAGGGTTTAGGGTACCCTTAACGTATAATCCACGACAAGAAGGCCTTTATGCCAACTCTGTTCGAAGGAACTCCTTACAGAAGGCACCGTTGACCTATAATCCCGCATCCCTTGAAATCCTGTGTACCAAACCTGCTGATCCTACTAGTCCCTTTTCGGGGGCTGGAAATAGTTCGTCCTAAACTGCCAACATCTATTCCGTAGAGATCGTTGAACCTGTCTCATGATTTCTCGACTGTCCTGGAGACTTGTCTCCTCCGAGCCTGGCACCAGAACTGGGTTATCGTTAAGGATTTTGTTTTACGTTACCATATGAAGGAAACCATATTCTTTACTGTAGGTTACTATAGATCCCTACTATGGTAACTTAATGTAAATCCTTTAACAAGAACCCAGAGCAAGCTGTTGATTTGAGGCGGACGGGAAGGCAAAGCAGGCCCTGCAAAACCATGGTCGGGAGAGAGGGCTCAGAGTTTGGAGTGCTTTCAGGGCCTTTAGGGTTTAGGGTTTCTGTTGAGGTTTGATTAGTTTTGAGTTTAAACCGTAGGATTGTTCAAAGTGTTCGGTCCCTTTACGTCTCGTTTCAGGGTTGAGGGTACCGGGGTTGACGCTTTGGAAGCACGGGCTCTTGGAGTGTAGGGTTTACGGTTCCGTGTTCTTAGGAGTGTGGGTTGAGGTGTCGGATGGAGGGCCAAGGTGCGATGGCACATCGAAATCCCGGACACTTTCTCCGCTTCGCACTTCAGCGTCGTCGTGGAGCCACGACCGGGGTGGCCAGGACTTTAGTCCCGAGGACAGTGGGTCGGCAGAGAAAAAGAAAGGTGCTGGAAAGCCGTCACAAGATTTGTGTTCGCGACAGGTCCTGCCATCGTCAGGCTTGCAAGCACAAGGGATTCTAATTTCAACCTAGCAGCCGCAGCAACAAGCCGCAAGCCTCTTTTGACCCGTCGCTTCAAGGTCACATATCTCGCACGCTGAACCCCCTGAGTCCACAAGCGCTTTGTGGTGCCGCAGTTCCGCGGTGCCTGAATTTCGGGCCCCGGTACTAAGACTTCCTACATCCTTAGTTCTATAGCCCTACCTTTATCTCTCACTCGTGCATGATGTCGTCTGTCCAGGATTCAGCTGTTTGGATCGTCTTGTAAGCTGCCGATCGGAAGAGAAAGCCAAAACTGTTAGCTTCCAAGATTCAAGATTCATCCGGAAAGTAAAGGGTTTAGGTTTTATAGGATTTACTGTAGGGTTTGGGCGTACGGTCTAGGGTTTAGAGTATAGGGGTTGGGGATTGGTCCGATGCCTCAACAGCAGAAAGGGCATGGGCTACCAGGGTTATCACGGAGACCACACAGGGTATATTCTCAGAGGCTCGAGATACTTTAAAATTTAAAACTTCAATACTACAAGTCTTTTGAGTATGGCTACCTATGTTATACTTGCCTGTCTACTTACATGCACTTACGGTTCCTTTGTTGTAAACGCCGTGAGCCTCCCGTGCGGACCATGGAAGGGTTTCATTCCTCACTACTAGTCTTAGACTCCTTCAGCCCCAGACTCGAATTCCTTCAACCCTGAACCTTAACCCTAAACCCTAAACCGAAACCCTCAACCCTAAACCCTAAATCCTAAACCCTAAACCCTAAACCCCTTGAGGTCTAAAGCGCTAAACCCTAAAGCCCTGGATCCCCAGACACCCCAGACCCTTCCAGATGCCTTATAGGACCCTTATACAGCCCCTATAGAACCCTGGAAGGACCCACAGAGCCCAATACCCCTTAATTAATCAATATACCTTAAATTATAAGGGGCTTCATATTATGATTTAAGCTATATTCCTCAATTAAGGGATATTGGGTCCTCTGGGAAAATCCTTAAGGGATACAGGCATAGAACCCTTGCACAACCTTAAACGGAACGAGAAGGACGTACTTTACCCGGGGCGTGGCAGGTGGAAGCGCTTTCGGCGGAAACTGCCCGGGCAGCCAAACAGGCAGCAGAGCAGGCCGGCCGGTGCCCTTGTCTTCTTGGGGTAAGGGTTTCACAAGTTTAGGGTTTTGGTTTAGGGTTTGGAGTTAAGGAATTGGGGTCTGGGTCTGGGGTTCAGGGTGTTTCGATTGAGGGATTGCTTCAGGGCTCCTTGTCAAGATTTCCACATGTATTTCCGTAACAAGGAAAGGTTTTTGAGGGTTCAGGGAAAAACTGACAGCACTACCATGACAGTAATAACATCAGCCTCGTTAACAACATGGCATCCGACAAATACATCGGGAAGACAATAGTTTTGACCTACCGGACCTTTCTTGCCCTTAAGACGCTTTGCGGAGTAGCGGAGTAGCGAAAAGTGCGATTTACGTGGCCTGCCAGCGGAGTATTTTATATCCCGTTTTGAAATTATACTACTTTAATGTTCCGGAGGAGTAGCCGGTTGGTCTGTTTTGATAGGTTTCTATGGGGGAAGGGGGGCCTTTGTTCGACGAAAGAAGGAGTAGGTCAAACTTTCGTCCTACCGCAGCGTCAATTTTTGGTGCCAGAGTCCAGTTAAAACAAATGCAAGATGAAATTGTTCGAGGGCTTGGCCAAGAGCCTCGCCGTCCCGATTCTCGCAGTGTGACTTGATCACAGATCTTGCGGAAGGTATGCATCGTCTCACGAACTGCAATTTGCTGGACTGTCGACTCCAAAGATCATGCTGCTCTCAGAAAGGCGTTTCAAATTTAAAAACCTGTGACACTGACACTGTATAGCTCCGAGCTAGATCGTCTTATTGAAATCACACAGTAACAAGTCAGGCAAAATTTGTTGAGCAAAAAGGTCACGGTGAGGCATCGGGAGGAGAAAAGTTTTGACCTACCGGACCTTTCTTGTTTTAAGACGTTTTGCGGAGTAGCGAAATAGGCGATTTACGTGGCCTGGCCAGCGGAGTATTTTATACCCCGTTTTGACATTACTTTAATGTTCCGGAGGAGTAGCCGGCTGGTCTGGTTTGATAGGATTCTATGGGGGAAGGGGGGGCTTTGTTCGACGAAAGAAGGAGTAGGTCAAACTTTCGTCCTATCGCAGTATTGATAAAAGATTGATACTGGCATTGGTCTTGTTGAGATTTCGAGTTTTGTGCCGAAGGAGGCGCAGGAGGAGTGTTGCTTGAAATGTGAAAGTTGCTATTGCAGGTATCGCTGGTTTCGAACCACCCATTGTGCTGGATGAGCACTGGCTGTTAGGTACTTATATTTATATATAGCTGTCAAGCGGGTAAGTGTTTTTAAATTGCATCCTACCAGGTATGTCTTCATTTAGCTTGGCGTTAAGGCCACTTGTAGTACCCATGCTATCCCTGCTAGTGATATTGTGTAGCTATTGGCTCTTATTTGTAAAAATCGCGCTGCCGGTTCCGGCTGGGTGATTGTAGTATTGACGTCATCCATGACCGTGGCACAGGTGTTGACTGAGTTCTTGGCTTTTTCATTTCTGCTTGCTTGAATGCTATGCTCAGTCTTGCTACCATGCTGTACGAACCGGTTCGATTGTTTCTATTGTTGCTGTTTCCCTCGGCTTCTCCGCCCCAAAGATGCAAGGTGCAGGAAGACGAAGCTTCGACGCTGGCATCGAACCAGATTGCCGCCACGGAGGCGAGTTTGTCTACAGCCTCGGGTTTAGCGTTTGGGGTTTAAGGTGTTAGCTTGTTCTCCTCTGCCATTGCAAGTCGGCTTGTTCACAAGAGGCCCTTTCCCCAATCCCATACTACAACTTGAAAGACGTTGTTAAAAACTGAACCCCAAACCCTGAACTCGAAATTTCGCCGTCCCTAATGTCATCTTGTTTCCCCACCCGAGCTGTTTTCAGTACTAGCACTGCAGCCAGCACCAGTCCTCTAGCTCAAATGAATACAGTTCTATCACAGCTGCCTATACGCGACCACAAGGCTCTAGAAGGGTTACGAAGACGGTGAGAATTTACAGAGAGCGCATTTAGTTTCGCTTATGGAGACTCTAGTAGCCAAACATCATATCAAAACCTTGATACCCCCATTCTGGGGATCCCAAAATAGACCCGCAGAGACTGTCGGGACCCCTGAGAAGGGACCCCCCATTAAGAAGCCCTCGTCTGGCAGCCCAACATCCTGAGCAAAGGTCGGTCGTGAACCTGAAACCTTACTGTAAGCCCTAAACCCCTTAACCCCTAAACCCTAAACCCTTTGCTGCACCCTCAACTTGAAAGCCGCCCGACATCCGAAGCTTCCCAGTCTTCTGAGAGGAGCAGATTGCCTCTTTGGCAGGGCAAGAAAGGGACGCTGCCACCAGGCTCAAACATGGGGTTTCTTGAAGCCTAAACCCTAAACCCTAAACCCTATAGTCCTTACAAGTGGGATCCTACTATTTAGGTTTTCTTTTGGACCCCTTTGCCTGAGGGCTGAAGACCCGTATGAACCAGAACAAACAATAAGCGCATTCAGTGTGTTTCAGTGATTCAGGTTTAGCATTACAGTAGAAGCCAGAAAGTTGGAACATCAATATCCTCATGCCCTTAAGGTAGAGTATAGGGGATCCTAGCACTAATCCTCCTAAACCCACGTTCCAACTTTCTGGGGTTCACTGTATAAGGTTTGGGGCCCGTTAGGGTGCAGAACGCCAAACCCTGAGCCAAGAACCCAGAAAAGCTTTGAAGCCAAAGCCCTAAAACTCTAATGTAGGAACCTGATTAAGAAACCCTAGGCCTATAACCCCTAAAATAGTAGGATGCATATAAGGAACCCTAATAAAGGCCCAAGGTTTCTTAATCAGGTTCCTACATTACACGCCCACATATGCTGAACCTTATGCTCTGAAACCGAAATGCACCCGTGCCTTAGTCGAGTCTTGCAATTTGGAAGCCTCATACCCAACGCCTATTTCATCCGGTGCTTTGCATTGGGCTTGCGGATTTCGGTCGTTTAGTTTAGGGTTGAGGGTGTACCTGGAGCTGTTCGAGTTTGGTGGTTAGCATTCCAGCGTTCCCGAATGAAGTGGGTTTGGTGTGAAGGGCGCAAAAATGCTAGGGACAGCCAGAGTCCCCAACTTTCCGAAACAAACGCTCCAAGCCTAAACCCTAACCCTAAACCCTAAACCCTAAACCCTCAACCCTAAACCCTCAACCCTAAACCCTACATACATGAGCCCGGAGCCTCCAGATCTTAAATCTCTCACTCCGGAAAGCCTCATGTGAAACCACGGAGCCCCTCTTGCTATGATGATTGGTGTTGTTCGGGGTGTAGGGTTTAGGGTTTAGGGTTTAGGAGCTTTAGGAGCTTTAGGGTTTAGGGTTTAGGGTTTAGGGTTTAGGAGCTTTAGGAGCTTTAGGGTTTAGGGTTTAGGGTGTAGGGTTTAGGGTTTAGGGTTTAGGACCATGGTGATGGCAAGTATCATTGCTACGTTGTATATGTTTTTTTTTATTCCGGCGACTATTGTTCCTCGTAAAGACCACACATCCCGAAACCCAAGTCTCCACCCAGAGCCCCACTGAGGTCCAGACCGCGGGGGCACTCAGCCACAGGCACGACGACGCAATGTCGAAGGTGGCGCAAGTGGAGGACATCGAGAACCGTAAGATTGGCAGGGCTCATATTGTATGGCCCTTGATTTGATAAATAGACCCGAAGCTCTACAGCTCAATCCGCCATCACCCCAGCGTATGGGGCAACGGGATTCGGATAGTGATGTGGCTCGTAGCTGCTAGCATCATCATGCATGCTGCTGCGGTTTTGGCTACATCAGGTATCCCTACAGCCCCTAAGTTCTAAGGGTCCCAACCCGATACCCTCAACCCCTCAAACCCTAAACCCCCAACCCCAAGCCCTAAATCCTCAACCCTTTCGTCATCTTCATGTGTTCTAGCCCTTGGACTTCCGCAGTCGGGTTTTGAGGGGCATTCCAAGGCCTTGAGCCCCAGGGTTCCTGTTCGCCTTGAAGAGTACATGTTGTTACGGAAACCTCATCCTTCACGGGTTCCATACGGTTGATGGACAAAATCCTGCTTTGCCCATTATAAGGAATATACCATAATTCCCATAGTTTAGGGTCCTTAGGGTCATGCAGGATTTTGTCCATCAGCAGTAAGGGCGTTAATCTCGAGGTCTGAACAATGTTGTTCGGGTTCCTAGTTATAATGGTACGATAACACACCCAAACTCTATTCTGAATAGTGGGCTCCTATATTATGGTTCTACAGGGTCCATGTACTTGTATTTTCTTTCGTAAAACTTAAGCCCCTCTGGTGGAGTTCTTAAGGTTTCAAGGCCTTGAGGCTCTCGGGCCGCTTAAGGTTTATGAGGGGAAGGTGTATGTTGGTTGAGGGGTTTAGCAGGCTTTGCGTTTCAAGGTTTCGGGGCATGTTAGGGTTTTGAGGAGTTTAGGGTCGCTTGCCTGTACTGTTTACAGTTTTCACCCCGACATGTCAGCACCAGAATGTTCCCGTCCGAAAACACGAGCAATTTTGCAACGCCTGCGCAGTATCCAGCAAACCTTTGCCAAATACAGTTTCCTCAAATCCCCAACCCTGAACTCTAAACCCTGAACAGGCTCATGTCGCACCGAGTTTAGTGCCAACACAGACACCGAGCTCTAAACCCGAAGCCCTATACCACCATGTACCACCTATACCCTAAGCCCCATACTGCAAACCTTAAACCCTAAGCCGTAAATCACAATGCCCGAAGGAGACGATGAGGTCGCTGCAGGAGGCAGAGATCTTCAAGGGTCTTCTAGGACTGACGTCCCGGAAAGAAATGTTTAGGATTTAGGGTTGAGCGGTTGACGTGGGGTCATTTCTGAAAATGAGCAAAAATATCACTTCATAGTCTGTGTAAGCTTGTGCTACAAGCCCCATTCTAATTTTCAGGCCTTTACGTTGGGTCGCCAAAATCCCGAACCCAAACAGCTGGAGACCCCCGATGCTTGGAGGATCAGTGGGCCTAGTGAGTATGGTCCTAAGAATTTATTTGGGGCTATGAGTAATTCAGTACAACTTAGCTACAGCTGCTTAGTTTACCTATCCCCTGCTTACGGAGTCCTCTCTTACACGCCATGGCGTGCGGCGGCCCGGTAATGTTGGTTATCGGTGATGCCTGGGGCCTTTGGAGTTAAACCCCCGAGCCATGAAGCCTATACCTGAAATGAAGAGTTCGGTTGTCCATGGAGGGTTTAGGGAATCAAGTTCGGGGGTTTGGGTTTCAGCAAAGGTTAGGCATTAGTCAATTTTTCGGGGCCCCATTCCAGATATACTCTTGTTTTACTGAGTGTACACGCGGTGTTGGCTTACGAAGGACTTTAAGGGGACAGGCTCGCGGACATAAGGTTCCCCCAAAGTGATAGCACATGGGTCTTCAAGCTACCTATGCAGCCCACATATCGCTGCACAGTAACCCTGTGCAAAGTCCACTAGCGCTGGCTTAAATCTACATCAAACTCCAAAAATGGAAATCCCCAAACCTTGAACCCTCAACTTTAAAAACACTGCCTAAGGCCGAAACCCCAACCCTAAACTTGTTCTTGCGCTCCCTCGGTGATATCTAGCTACTGAGGGCTTCGTATGATCGGAGGGCCCTGTTCTAGGTGTCCGGCTATAAGGGTACACTTCTTTGTTCGAAACCTAGGTCCTGTATTATGTGAAGATCTTGCACATTTTGCTCATGGGTTGGCGACCTACCCTGGTGTAAACTTGCTTCTCGACATATTGGATCAATGCTTCGTGCTGGAAGAGTGTTAACAAGTGAGCAGTGCCAGCACTAGCGGCCGTTCGTTCTCGGTCTAGCGTTGATCGCTTGCAGGTTCCCCTGAAGCCCGTCAGCTCCTCGACCCTCGGACTTTCAAACTATTAAGCTCTCTCTGCCTTGCTTCGAGGTTCATGGGTAGTTATAATTGGGGTATAGGTCCCCGAACATAGATTATATCTGTAGTATTCCTGCTTAGAACCCGACTTATAACCCTACTTATAACTACCCATGAACTGTCATGAACCTCCAACCGGTCCCAGTCC
This sequence comes from Symbiodinium sp. clade A Y106, assembly GCA_003297005.1. Lineage (NCBI taxonomy): Eukaryota > Dinophyceae > Suessiales > Symbiodiniaceae > Symbiodinium > Symbiodinium sp. clade A. The sequence continues at coordinate 48,818 of BGNK01002946.1, forward strand.
CGTCCCCTTCCGACGATCAGGCGGCGGACAGTGCCGGGAAAGTGACAGTGCAGGCCGTGGTTTAGGGTTTAGGCTTTGGCGAGCTTCTAGACAGAACTGCTGCTGATGAGGTTGTTGTCGGCAACTGTGGAACAGGTCTTCCTTCACACTGACTGTTCGACTGAAACATGTGTGTGGTTTGCATTGTGTGTGTGTGTGTGTTTGTGTTTGTGTGTGTGTGTGCGTGCGAGTGTGAGGGCGGGCACTAAACTTCATCGGAGGCTCTTTTGTCTTCTTAGGAGATTGACGATGCTCTTTGGCCACGGTTTTGGCAAGCCCCGCCTGGAGCCTCCGAGTGATGCGGGTGATGTTTTTTCCGCGGCCTCCCCGAATCCGTACTTCCCGTCTGCCTTGGCAAACGGCCGCCCGGTGCATGCTGCTGCTCCTTTCTCTGCTGGGCTGTAATGAGAATTCCTGTTGATGTTGTCATCGGGGTTGTTGGTTGTTGCTGGGATATTCACGTAACGCCAACGAATGTTGCATGAAGAAAGCGGCCGTGCTGGTGCAGATAATGTTTTCGGCATTGGGAGGAGGGCACTCAGTCCGAAGCCAGAAATCTTCAGTTCCTTATTGAGAAAAGTGGGCAAGCTGATGCTGATGATGTTGTCTGGCTCCCTTCGCAGCCCACTTACGAAACAAAAGCGCAGTCAAACCGATGCCGATGATGTTGTTTGGTTTCCTTCACAGCAATCCACGATGCAGAAGCGCAGCCCGCTGATGCCCATGATGTTGTCCGGCCGCGCGTGCAGCACCCATGCGACAGAGAAACATCGCAGGACCGATGCCGATGATGTTGGCTTGTTGGCTGGAGAAGTGCTGATGCATTTGCTGTCATGGTCTGCAATCGCGTGTGTTTGGCCACTCGGGCCGGGAGAGAGAAACAATCGCGCTGTGTTGCCCTGTAATGCTTGAAAGACAAGTTAATTCTGCGCGAAATTTTAGTTTCGTAAACAGCAGCACATACGCGCAGACAGACAGACAGGCAGACAGCCAGCCAGTCAGCCAGCCAGACAGGCAGACAGACAGAATGGCAAAACAAGACCATGCATCCGCATACATCCCATAGTTCAAAGGTACTTAGTATTGATGTGTTGCTAGATTTTCCGCATTGGCAGCAGTAGAGGTCTACGAGGTACCACTTTCAGCCCCACACCCAAACTTAAATCCTTAAAACCGATCAAGGGTTTAGGTTTTAGGGTTTCGCGCTTGGGGTTTATGGTCTAGGTTTTCGGGATCAAGCCTTGAACGCCCAAACCGTAACTCCTAAACCCTGAAAGTTTGTACGGTTTAGGGTTTAGGGTTTTGGGTTTAGGGTAACTCCTAAACCCTGAAAGCTTGTGCAGTTGGGTGCAGGCACATGATGGCACCAAGGCTGCATTGCAGCGTGCCGCGCTGCAGGCGCCCAAGCAGTTTAGGGTTTAGGGCCTGTCCTGAACCCAAAACGAACTTGGGCTGTTGGGGTTCTGGGGCAATTAGGATTTTAAGACCCTGCGTCCTTGACGAAGACTTGATTGTCTTGTCGAGGGTGCAGCAACGTCACTCAAGAATTCTCATTCAAGCAACTACCTTCGATTGTTGTTGTGACTGAAGAAACAGTCCTTCTTCTGCCAGAAATCCTGTCAAAGGCTTCGACGTCTGAATCGTGAACAGTTCGTAGCTGGAAGTCTTCGTAGTTCGGGTCGCAGTCTGTGTTTGTGCATGCAGTTGTTGTTTGTATGAGTAAACAATCTTAACTGTTTGATTCTGCTGACTTCTGTTCATGCTTCTGGTAAGTATCATTTTTTCAACATTCTTAAACCTTAAACCCTAAACCCTTTGGTTGGACTATCACAACATCGCGGTATCAAGGCCCCTATATCATAGCACCCTTAAGGATCCCTTCTAGTAACCCATATGGAACCCTTTAAAGGACGCCTTTAAAGGAACCCTATACCCTAAACCTATTGAGGCCCTTATATCAGTGGTACCTGCTGGCACAGGGTGCCTTTCAGAGTCTCTGGGCCAAGTGGCACTGCCTCCTCTTGTTCTTGGGCAGTGGCAGATCATCTTAGGGTTTAGGGGTTTAGGGTTTAGGGGGGTTTAGGGGTTCAGGGGTTTAGGGGTTTCGGGGTTTGGAGTTTAGGGTCTAGGGGTTTAGGGTTTAGGGTAGGGGCAGTGCTTGGTGTGGGCAGGCAGAGACAGTGAACCGCCGTAATGGCCAGGAGTACTTCTCGCAAGCTCAGGCCTTGTCAGGGAATGGTGGCAGTGGTGGTACGGCGATGCCAGTTGGGACCCCCTTCAACCCTAAACCATAAAACCTGAAATCCTAAAATCCTAAACTTCTGAAGCTTAAACCCACTATCCTAATCCCCGACACAGGCACCGGCGAGCCGGAAAGCTCTGAATCCTAAAGCCTACAGCGAACCCCAGAAAGTTGGAACATTGGTTTAGGAGGATTGGTGCTAGGATCCCTTATACTTTAATGTTAACGGCATGAGGAGAAGGATGTTCCAACTTTCTGGCTTTTACTATAAAAGATCTTTACACCAGGAAATCCGAAACCCCAACACCTGTAGAGAGTTGGCTTTAGGGATTTAGGGTTTACGGGTTTGGCATATGGGTGGTTGTCAAAATTATGGTTCCTTCTTGGGTTCCTATTATACTACGGCACCTAATATTTAGGTACCCAAAAAGGGACCCTAATTTTGACAACTATCCATGTAGGGTTTTGGACCCCGAACTCTGAGCCTTCTTGAAGGACAAAATCACAAGTTCCTTACTTAGCAGTAGAGGTCGTGCACCCCCATCACATAATGTAGGGGCTTTAATAATTACCCATGCTGTTTTAACCCTAAACCCTAACCCCAAATTGGGTTTAGGGTTTAGACTACGATCACCTGCAGGCCGACGTGGCTGGAAGTGCGGGCCAGGCGTGGGTAACGTCGTGCTCTTTAGTGTTCTTAGGAACTTTGTTTGGTCTTTACAATTAAGTTCAGGGTTTAGGGTTTAGGGTTTAGGGGTTTAGGGTTTAGGTTAACCTTCAAGGGGCTACTTTAAACAATGCTTTTATCATGGTTCTCAGGGCGTTTAAGAGATAAGGCCAACCGCAAGACTCAGACGTTCGTAGATATTGGAGGGTTGCCTTGTGTTCATCGGAGAGGGAACGTGGTTGACCCGGTAGTATGACTCGCTTCTTGAAGGGCTTGTGGCCCACAGTTTACCTAGAGGCTCCTACCCTACCCCCTTTTTAGGGTACCTAGTTCTTTAGTTAGGATCTGTTATATAGAAAAGTAGGTATCCCCACAAAGGGGTAGGGTATGAGCCGCTAAGTAGCATGTAAGGTTGAGGCTTCAGCAGGTCTCGGAGTCGAGGGTTTACTCCACCTATCAAGTCGGCATGGCAGGTCTACTTAGCGTCCCTGATCACTCTAGGGTTTAGGGTCTAGGGTTACCTGAACCCTATCAGCCCTGAACCCCGAACTCCAGACCCAAAGCCCTGTTGAACTTGTAGCCCTTAGTTTGGGTTTAAGTACAGATGTTAAGGCCCGTCCTGTTATGAGCGTAAAACTCCCGAGTTTGACCCTCATCCCACGAAAGGGCTGCATACAAATGCTGAAGCCCTTCGTGGATATCGGTCAGCGGTTAGATGAAAGATCCCTGATAGATGCCCGAGAGCAAAAAAATAGCCTAAACCCTAAACCACCCTAAACCCGAGACCCTAATCCCCAAAACCCGAAACGTCTAAAACCCTTAACCCTAATCACCTGAACCCTAAGCCCCAAACCCTGAACTCTCTTTCAGAGTAGACACTTTATGCCTTTAGAAGGCCTTCTCTGGAGTGCGGGTTCTGCAGGCGCGCTGCGAGGATTTAGGGTTTAAGGGCTTCGGGTTTAAGGGTTTAGGGTTTAGGGGCTTCAGGGTCGTCTTATATGGTCTCATAGGCCAGGGTTACCGGGTTCGTGGTATTTCTTGAAAGTCCTTGCACGTTTTGTGGTTGTGAGGGCATTTATGTTTTGCAGGATGTGTCAGATAGGGCATTTGAAGGGTTCATAACTAGGTTTAGGGTTTAGGGGTTTAGGGTTTAGGGTTTAGGTTTGGGGGTTTGGGGGCTATTTAGGGCCTGGGTTTGGACGAAGGGCTTCGGTTTACGGGCTTAGGGCTTGGGTCTTTGGAGCATAGGGGTTTATGGTTTAGGGTTTAGGGCAGGGTATAGGATGTGACTGTATTCATGTCTATGCTAGGTGGAAGTTCTTGTTGAAAACGACTAGAAAGAGAAAAGACATCCGGTTCATTGCGGGCTGCGAAGTACCCTATCCTTAACGAGACCTGAATGAAACCTGAATGAGCCCATCCCTCCCTAAACCCTGAGCCCGAAACCACTGAAACACATTTCCAGGCTTCGCAGAATGTATTCGACCGCAGACATCAGCTAGGTCCCCGGGGATGATCCCAAACCGGAGACTGCATTCCCCAGAGCCGAACAACAGGCATACACTAGACCGATGGTTCAGTAAATCTTTACATCATTCAGGGCTTTCCTCACCTCCAGTGCCAGACGAAGACTGTTGCCGTCGCTGCCGGTAGCGAGATTCGTGGTTTTCGTGACCTCAAGCTGCAGAAGAAGATACGGTTGATGATATAAATCCTGCATTACCGTAAGAACCGTAAACTATGGGAATTATGGTATGTTCCTTATTCTGGGCAATGCAGGGTTTATATTATCATCAACCGCAGTTAACGTCGGAAGTGATAGGAAGGAGGGTGGTAGACCTGGAAGGAGGAGAGTTTATGCGGTACCTCCGTTCTGCGGGGCCAAAGGACCAATGAACGACATCTCCTCTGGGGTTGACTTTGTCATGCACACAGTCGGAAGAAGCATTCAAAAGGACAAAGCATCAGCCGCGACCGATTTGGACGCAGCTTCAGGTGCATCCGAAGATGAGGAAGACCAAAAACCAGCAAAGCCGCTTAAACCCTAAACCCTGAACCCTAAACCCTAAACACTAGGCCTCCTGCTCACATTCCGGAATTGATACGTCTCTCCTTTGTTTCAGGCTTAGACAGTGAACGGGGGAACTTTAAACTTTTTGGCAATATATATTAGCTCTATCTTCGAAAGTTTGAACTTTTTGGGGCCCGGTTGTTGAAGAAGAGAGCAGGAGGTTGCCCTTGTACCAGCCAGACCTGGCAAGCCTAATATAGGGGCCCCTATATGAGGGCCTTGAAGGGACCAATCAGGGATCCATTTTTTGGGTTCCTTTTCAAAGGGGTCTATATAAGGGGTACTATAAGGGCTAATATGAGGATTTAGTACAGGGGCCTTAATTATTACCTATACTATTTTGGGGGGTTCCTTATTATTAGTAGAGTATAGTGCGCCCCGAAACCCTATTCTAATTATTAAGGCCCCTACATTAGAACCCGCGAAATCCCAAAGCCCGAGCCCAACAAGCCCGAGCTCGGAGGTCCAAAGTTTTTTCAAGCCCTGAATATTCAGTCCGAAACCATAATTCATAAACCCTAAACCCTAAACCCTAAACCCTAAATTCCTTAGTTCAACAACCTCTGAAACCATTGCAGACCCTGGTTACAAAAACTCACAGCCAACCATGATACATGTTGAAATCTTAAATGCTGGACTGCTGGACTCAAGCATCCTAGACCCTGGAAATCCTCTGCAGACCAAAATGCGAGCCCTAAACACCGGATCGCTAGAATCCTGCATCCTTGAATGTTGAACTCTCAGAACCTTTATCTGAACTCCTAACCTTCTTGAAGAAGCTCTTAAGCTCTGAATCATTCGTCCCTGGATGCCTAGGTTCTTGTTCCGCACCTTTCACAGAGAGAGTATGATGTACTGGTTTCCCGGCTGGGTTATACCACTATGATGCTAACTTTAAGTGGGCTCCTAACTCCGCTCGAGACCTTTCAGCAGCTTAAAGCATCCCTATACACCTAAGCCTCAATTCCTCAGTGGTAAATTTAAGCTTCAAGTACCGAAACCCTCACAGAGCCCATTCTAGTACTGCCACAACTTACAATAGCAATGGTGACAAGAACCACCAGACGACCGCGAACCAGTAATCGAAGTCCCCATATGCAGGGCATTGACCACTTGCAGACGAAAGCAACCTCCCACTTGAATGCCGGGACCACAGTCGTTATCATTGTCAGTGTCCTTGTCATGCTCACATTGTCATTGCTACTTTTATGATATATATATATGGGTGGTTGTCAAAATTAGGATCCCTTTTTGGATACCCTAAATAATAGGTGCCGTATTATAATAGGTACCCAAAAAGGGACCCTAATTTTGACAACCACCCATATATATATATATGTTTGTCTAACCATCACGGTCATTATCATGACCCTGATCATTCTCATCCTCATCATCATCCTGATCGTTGTCGTCATCATAGTCAGAGTCGAAGTTGTGCTGATACCTTATTGCTAGTATATCTTGTCCTTGGTTAGGTTTGCATTATGCAAGTTTCATAATTTTCACTTTCCCAGACCTTCCAAAACCCCTTAATTAAGGAATATACCTTAAATTATAATAGGATCCCTAATATGATTTAAGGTATATTCCTTAATTAAGGGATTTTGGAAGGTCTGGGTTTTTTGTTTGTGTATGTGTGTTCTTTCGGTTTGCTTTTTTTGTGCGGGAGCTTTCGGCTTCAGCCAGGCTGCTCAATTGCCGGTCGTCTTTTGTTCTGCAAGGGTTCATAAAGGGTTCCTTAGGCTGTGCGGTGTGGGGATTTCGGGTTTCGGGCTTTTGGATATATATATATATATACATACTGTTATAAGTTTTTGGTATTGGTGTTTTGGGCTTGGGGTTCGCAAGGCAGGGCTGACCCTGGAAGCTCAGCTTCAATTAACATTTAGTGACGCCAAAGAAAGGGGATCTCTTCGCAGATTACCAGGAGCTGTCATACGACGAAGCGGCGGAGCATGCAACACTGTATGACAGTGAGCCAGCATCGCGGACCTTTAGACAGCGGGTGCCGGATACCCAAAGCAAGGACAGATGGCTCATGCTAACAAGCTTGAAGCTCAGGACCATGTGGAGCATGTCGCATGCACACTGTCGGTCGTTGCTCAGACCACAGAGAATCCGCTGGAACAGCCGCCGTGATACCGGGGTCAGAGTATTCCATCACCTCCTTGTATATGAACCCTCCCCCAAATACTGGAATAATACTTTCCGGTAGCATTTGGCCCGGAATGCACCCGAAGAGGAGTTCAAAGGGCCAAGACTACAGTGCAATTAGGCGATAGGAGGGATATAGGAAAATGCTTAAGAAACCCTGGCCCTATAACCCCAATATACGAGGATTCATATAAGGAACCCTAATAATAAGGTTTCTTAATCAGGTTCCTACCTCATTATAGTACCCTTACTATAGAGCCCTTATAGGAACCCTTATAGACCCCTTTAAAGGAACCCTAAAAAAAGGGCCCAAGGCTTCTTAATCAGGTTCCTACATTAGGGGGTCTCCCGCTACCTCGGCTTCCTGCGACTTTGGCGGCCTCTTTAGGTTCAGGGACTCTCCCGGTTCAGGGTTTAGGGTTTAGGGTTTAGAGGTTTAGGGTTTAGAGGTTTAGGGTTTAGAGGTTTAGGGTTTAGGGTTTAGGATAGTCGTGCTCTCGGCTTCTTGCGACTCTGGGGCCCCCAATCCCAGGATTCTCCTTTGCTTTCCGAGTGGGTCAACATCCTAAGCTCCAAACCTCCAAGCCTCGGTTTAGGGTTTAGGGTTTAGGGTTTAGCCTTGAGCCTAATCTTTGTCATGAGGAGACCACTTAAAAGGATCACAATTGTTTTAGAATGCCGCGCATACTAAACGCTAAACCAAGGGTTGTACTGCTAGAGGTCCTTACAGTATAAACAGATCAGTCAAGCTACCTTCCTCAAGTCAAGGGGTTCGCAGAAAAGGGCTAGTGTACAAGCCCGGTCACAACCCCAACAAGTGCCTCCCTGTATCACCTTTATGAGAAAAACTCATGAACCCCCCCCCCCTGAATTGTCTATCTTCTTCAGCAGAAGAACCCGACTCTAACCCTAACCCGTGCACCCCAAACCCTACGCGCTAGAAGTCGCGGATTGCAGCCTCTGGGAAAAAGGAACTCAACAAACAACCCAACACTACGCTAAAACACTTGGCCATTGAGCCTTCACGCTGCCCGAGGAGGTGTCCCATCAGCTCGAGGTGGAGCAGGACGGGCCATAGGTTTGACTTGGGTCTTGCGAAGGAAGAGTTGTTGGCAAACCGTATTATGTACTATAGATCAAATGATGGTAACTAACTTAGTTTCAGCCTCTTATCAAGAGCCCAACATGCCCAACATGATCTAGGGGCCTTGATAATCAGTACATGGGGTTTGGGCTTCGTTATGGTATCATGAAAATAAGAAAAGGCTCTCCAGAGACTCCATGACCCTACCAGTTAGGGAATTTTTTTTGTTGCGGGAAGCCGATTTGAGGTATATTCCTCTATCCAGGCGTTTTGGAGTCTCTGGCATGGGCTTGAAAAGGATTTAGGATTTCGGACTTGGGGTTCAGGATTTCTGGTTTGGGTTTAGCATTTAAGGTGCAAGGTTTAGGGTTTAGGATTCAGCGGCTTGCGGCTTAGGAGGTCTGATTTCGGTCTCAGGAGTGTTTAGGATTTAGGGTTTGTATCTAAGATTTAGGATTCATGATTCAGTAGGGTTTAGGGTGTATATTTGTGATTGAAAATTTAGCCGGGTTTGGGATGCAGGGCTTTCTTTGGGTTCAGGGTTGAGGTTCAAAACCGCATCTGTCTAATTACCACACCTGCCAGGCATGGTCCGGACACGCTAGGTTCCTGAGTAGTACCCTTTGGCCCTTTTTACTTTACGGCCCCCTTATTAAAAACCGAACAGTAGGAAACAGGGCGCCCGTATTTTTCAGGGGCTATTCAGAAACCTAGGTTTACTTGGGTGAGAGACACCATAATCGGGATACAAACCCTAAGCCTAGACGCGGCCACAATTGACCTACCAAATAAGCCTTTATGCCGCTGCCCAAGTCACATTCCCAGCTTCAACTTCTTACTCGTTGGGGGGTGGGGGGGTGGGATGATAGCACACAATGTTTGCGCACTTCTTGTACCTTATCTAAATCAATGCTGCTTGTTTTGCAATCTTGCGTTTTGATGCGCTTGTTGTCTGGGAGCGGGGGC